>SNQJ01S0020050.1:164397-195641 GCA_010110895.2 Picea sitchensis
GGACTTAGTACATGAGGGGATCATCGACTTACATTTTTGTCCTTCAGCAGAACAGACGACGAAGATTTTCACCAAGACCTTCACTGAGCATAAATTCCATTCTCTACGAGGCCGTCTTGGAGTGAAGGACACAGTTTCCTAGCAACTGTTGTTCTTCTTTTTACATACATTGTACCTTGAGGGGGGGTGGTTTCCCATGAGGCTTTCCCTCTTTCCTCACATTATTTTCAGTGTATCTTTTGTACTTGGGTACCTAACATGGCCTCATTGCTGGGACACAATCTTTATTTTCACCATAGTGATGTTCAGGGGGGGTGTTGGAGTTACTTCACACACACCTAGGATTTCTTTTTCCTAAGGTTTTTATTTTTTCATTAGTCATAATTAGTCATTATCCAATCTTCCATATTTTAGGAGAGAATATTCCACTTAGAGAATATTCTCTTTCAATTCACACTTCAGTTTGACTAGTTGAGTTGAGTTTAGATGTTGCATTGGGATCATCACCATGCAACATTGGGATCATGTTGACAGGCGAAATTGACCACTCGTCAACTGGAGGAGTGAATCTGGTTCGGGGTTTTCCACTTAACCCAAGCCATTTGGATTAATCCACTCTGACAGGTTTAGCGGCTCCGTTGGCCGATCTAAGTCCTAAGAAAGTGAAAAAACAAAACTAAAGAAACTAACTTAATGAAGAACACTAGCTGAAAACTATATACAAATCTACAATATACATATAGTTCACTAACTAATATTTATAAAATAGATCTACAATATATCTATAGGATTATATCTCTAATAGATGTATAATATTTACAGAATGCAAATTTTAATCTAAACCTGCGAAAATCAAATATGGATTCATTTATGACAACAAAACTATCATTTAGTCTTTTTTGATTTTTTATAACGTTTATAAATAAGAAACGAAATAGCTAATTGTCTAATTGAAAACAGAGATGAATAGTAAAAAGTGTTTAGATTACAGGAACTTTCTATATTAATTAAACTAATAAAATAAAAATAGCAAACTGACCTGTAATCGCATATCCTATTCGTCCTGTGTACAGTATCCAATTTCGTTGTTTGATGGGGTAAACTGCAACAGATCTTCCACATGCTTCTCGTAAACGCGAAGCAGTAATGATCGAATGCTAATAACAGAACATATAAGAGAAGTAGTGACAACAATTTTATAATTTCACAAATGATCACATTGAGTTAAATTTGACTGTGAAAATTTGTATATAAATTCTCATTGAATAAAGATGATAAATCTTCTAATCAACAAATTTGAACAGAGTAATTACTGTATGTAATATAAGGGACATAAAAAATGGACATCATATAAATTCTATCACATCAATCTGTAATAAACCATGATATCTAAAGTAGTCACAATTTAATTACAAATCAAAATAACCAAAACTTGAATAAAAATACGATATATCGAAGCTAAAGTTGTACCAATATCAACTTCCATTCAAGTCTGTCAATCATAAATCCATAGTTTCCACTCCCAAGCAGCGATGGTTCTTAGTTTACAAAACAATACATTTATAAAGGTCACAGGATCAAAACGTTTCCTGTGGAAATCATCTGATTTGTTCCAAAAAAAGTGGGGGATGCAACCTCCCAGATTCTACTTGATATCAAAACTAACAGTCTATTCTAAAACAACATAAAAATAGCATGCTGAGAGATGCCAGCAATGGCTCAAATCTCCTTTAGAAATCGTAGGTTCCTGTAAACACATAAAAATAAAAGATTTCAGATGCATTTTTGGTTATAAAATCAAGAAATTCGAATTCTAGTAACTAGCTACAAAATCTCACGATTCTGTAGCTAGTTATAATTATAACTAGAATCATATTTTATTGAATCAATCAAAACAGACTAGAGGTAATATGTGGAAACAAATCATGTATCCTAATTAAAAAAAGAACACAATCATCCTAAATTTATTTTTAAACATTCATACCTCAGATTAAGGAATTTGACTTTATCAAGCAATCTTTGAATTCACAATGGCAGTCGCTGCTTCCATGTTCTTAAAAACAACAAACACTGCGGTTTTTTTTCATTTATCTTTGGTTTGGGCTATGGATTGTAGTCTGCCATTCTCTTTCGTTAGCAAATTCACCTGGTCTTCCAAGCATTTGATCCAAGACTGAAGTAAAGGCATGTCTCTATAATACTTATCGAGCCATGACTGACATTTGTTACATTGCGGCTGAATAGACTGTGTATTAGCAGTGATGGTATTAATAGGTGGGGAATTTTCCATCTGACCTGTAGGTTCACTATTGAGTTTGATTCCATGGAAATCGGGGTTTTCTTTAAGACATGGTGGAAGGTTTGTAACATAATCATAGGGTTTACCAAAACAAAGTCCATACGAATATGGATATTCTTCAATTACAAACCTTTCAATTTTCGAATCAGAATCCTTTCTTAACACAATTGCGTTTTGGTATGCATAGGGCTTATGTTTATTTCGGGCACATAGTGAAACCCAACGTGCGACCCTTTTTCCCTTATAATTGATATCAATATTACCTTTACACTTTTTCTTTGTGGATTTTTTAATATACTTAACACCACCTTTGGGATACGAATCTTGTAGAGTGTTGGGTTTGGTAGTGTCCGGATAGGTCAAGGGTTCCACATTAGAAATGGGATCACAGGGAAAGAGCGAAGGAGGAGGGATGGTAGGATAGACGAGGGTTTTTGTGATGACAGACTTGTCAACCTGTCCTATTTCACTACTAACAAAACCGTTTCTTAACAGGAAGGCATCCTAAAAATCACCGTTTAATTTCAACTGATGAACAATAATAATCTTGATCAAACAATGGTGGAATAGGCTAGAATCAGATTTCTACCTTTCAAAACGCTTTGCCATTTTGTATATACTTCGAAGGAGAAAATAGGGCATGTTTAGGGGAAAATCGATAAAACTCATGAGGAAACACAAGTGATATAAGAAAACCAAACCATATCTACCCTCACAGGTAACGAACTATTTGACAATAGTTAACAGATCGTGCCATCTAGGTTTTAGATCTAATACGGGCATACCTCTATTGTAGCTGGTAATATTCCTTGAGGTGAACAAGAATGACCAAGGAACCTCTTACACCTTTGAGTTTTTAAACCACTTTTGTCCCACCGCTAGCAGACTAGTGCCTTGGCTAATAAAATCTTAGTTTAACTCAAGATGGATGTCTCCTATTTTATCTCTGCAACCATCAAACATTAACGCAAATTCTTGAGCGATTGTTAAATTAAAACCCTCAAAATTTTCAACAAAGACACTCCAACCATTCCTTTCTATGTATTCTCGGGAATTATCAAACGATAGCAATGTCTGGACATCGTTAGTCTCAATTCTCACTACAGGGACCATGGCTAACAACAAGGAATCGACAAGGGATTCGACGATAGGGTTTGACAGAATAGGAACAGAGCCATTGCCCCGCGCTTCCCCAACACAATGCAAAGACAGTTCGAAATGGTAGGCAGGAGTGTTAATTGCTATGCATGTGAGGAAAGTCGTGTAGATTGAGGCCATGCAAAAACATAATAGCACGTTGTACTTGGATTGATACCTCGGCCTAATGGTGCACACAAAAATCACAACAATTGAAAACAATCATATGCATATCCACAATTTAATCACAAAATCAATATGTAAAATAAATAATTAAATCAAAGATTTTATAAATTAAAACCCCATTAGCATTATTCGAATGCTAAACAGGTGGTGGTTTAATACATATGTAACCAAGGTGTGTTCGAGACCAAGGGGTTATAACCATGAAAACAACCATGTTCATAACAAAATAAGACAAATAGACGATAAACCATATGAACAGTAACCCTTTGATGAAATCAAACATGAATTCTAGTTGTGTGTTTTCATGCTTGCAGTGATGAAAACAAAATTGATAAGCAGGTATGTAGAAAGCGACAGATAATGGTGTCGTTTAATGAGAAAGGTTGCGACGAGTAATGAGAATTTAAAAACCCTGTGTAGGCAGCTTGTAAAAATAGAGATTAATATGGCTGCCAACAATGGCGACACACTGGTAGAAGCAGTTATCTCTTCCAAACGAACAAGTCGAGATTAGGATAATCAGAAAATATTCAACTCGAAAACAACCAAGAAACTGTTTGAACATCATTATCAATCATAGAAAATTCTAGTTTCATATTGCTTGTTATTTTAAAAGATGAAAACTGATCACAATCTCGACAAAAGAGAGTCACGATGTTAAGGTTAAAATCTCCAATACTGTTGACAGAGTTGTTGCTGCTAGCAGGCATCCATAGCCTTGAAAGGGGTGCCATTTAAACCACTCTGATATTTTTATCCTTCCAAGAAGTTCCAGATCAGAATGAAGGACATTTAAGTTCAAAAGATTCCATTTTTGAGAATTTTCATATACCTGACATTGCTTCACTGCCAGCGGGCCTTTTCAGTACCCCAGCAAAGTTATCTTGGCGTCATCCATGCATTTACCCACTGCTAGAAGACATGCTGAGTATCCCGGCAGGTTTACAAGCACTTCGCACAACTCTTTGAAGATTTATTTAGTTTTAAAGATATTTAATCGAGCGGGGTGACGCTGAAAGTCCTGATATTTTGGACATATTTTAATAAATTACAGACCTTGAGAGAATTTTTTAACAGTCCTTCATTAATATCTAGAGATAGTTTGTTTATAAACTGATCTTCGAAGGCCGGGAGACATCTCTGAGTTGTTCTCTTAAGGAACAGCGATAGCGTAAGAATAATTTTTTATGGATGATCATGAAAAGCTTCAGTTATAGATTGAAATCAAGAAATGCTTTTCAAACAACAAGCTTTCTTTAACATGGATGCAAACTTCAGAAAAAATATCATAATTGATGTTTTAACAATCTTCAATAGTCATTTCAAAGGAGAAATTTTTCTATTCTCTTTGTCTAAAACAATTCATGATGCAGGTATGTGTGTTTCAAAATAAAAACTGGTAAGCATAAGGGAAGAATCAAAGCAAAACAACAAATAAAAACAAAAAGCAAGCAAAACAAAAATATTTACACAGTGTACGCGGGATTGTCATTAGGTGAAATACCTTTTTAGAGATTTTCGATTCACCGGATAGGTGTCTGGCTGTCCCTCTAGATTCTGTAATCGGAAGGAGCTGGGACCCAATTTCTCAGCAATTAAGAATGGTCCTAGCCACAAGTTCTAAAACTTTGTATGCTCTCCTTTTCCCTCATGCGGTTTGTCCCATGTTAGGACAAGGTCACCTATCTCAAAATTTATATCAGAGGTAGAATTGGAATCAAACCATCTTTTAACAATGAGTTGATGTTGATCCAATTTCCATTTCACTTGAGCCCTCACGTCTTCTAATTTTAACAAAGCGTTAATTCAATTCTCCAAAGGGGGACAATCCTCTTCTTGTATTTTCTGCGATAGCTGTAGAGAGGGAAGGCTAATATGTGGTGGCAGAATTGCCTCTCTACCGTAAATGAGAAAGAAGGGTGAGTTACCCATAGCAATTTTTGGAGTCACCCTATTAGCCTAGATTGAGTTTAACAGTGCATTATGCCAATTTTTATGGTTTTCAGAGACCGTTCTCTTGATAATTTTGATCAGATTTTTATTAGTTGATTCTGCCAATCCATTGCCTTGAGGGCAATAGCTGGCAGAATATTTTAGTTTAATTCCTTTTTATAAAGAAAAATCACTCAGCTCAAGAGATGAAAAATAGGAAGTTTTATCAAATACCAGGCAGTCAGGGATACCAAAACGAGTAACAATATTTGAATTCAAAAAGGCTATTACTTGACTGGTATTTACAACTTTTAATGGGGTAGCTTCGGACCACCCGGTGAAGTAATCCGCGGTTGTTATGATAAACTTATGTTGCTATGAGGATGGCGGATTGATCGGGCCTATAATATCAAGACCCCACTGCTGAAAAGGGGAGTCTACTGAAACGGGCTGCAGAGGGAAGGCTGATTTTTGTATCCGTCCGGATGCTTTTTGACAAATTACACACTTGCGACACAAAGCATGAGCATATTTAAAAAGTGTGGGCCAATAGTAATCTGCTCTTAATACTTTATCATCATACCAGGGACTAACAGGGTTTTGTGCACATCAAATTAAATTTTGGTAATGCTGTCCTGGATTGGACATATCATTTTCCTCTTGATGTCCTGCAGCTGAGTCAACGACTAACTTGCATAACCCTTGACCTTTCACTATTTGTGCTAGGGTGATTTCTATTTCATACTCTTGCAAGGATGTGACCCAGTTTGCCCTCTTTTCACGTAGTTCTTTCTGTACTAACAGGTTTCTGACAGCTGGGTAAGGGACAATAATTTTCTTCCTAGATTTCAAAAGATAAGATCGGAAGTGCTTTACTGCTTTAAAAGCAGCATAGGCTTTCTGATCTACTGCTGGGTAATTAAGTTATGTGCCTTTGAAGAGTGAGCTCATAAAGGCAACTAGGACTTCATTGTTTTCAATGTTCTTTTGAGTTAGGACAACGACTTAAGAGCAGTCAGAAGAGAATGTGTAGAGAGTGAAGTCTTGCGAAAAGTCAGGGCTCATTAGAGAAGGAGCGTGTATTATGGCATTTTTTATTGAATTAAAAGCCTGGTTTTCTAAAGGTCCCCAATGGTATTGTACATCCTTTTTTATTAGGTTTTGTAATGGTCTCACCATTTCTGAAAAACTGGGGACGAATCTCCTAACAAAGATTATCTGACCTAAGAAAGATTGCATAGACTTTTTTGACAAGGGAGGGGGGAGTTTCGAAATGACTTGAGTTCTTTCAGGGTCGATAATCATCCCTTAACTTGATACAATAAATCCTATGAGCTTACCTTGTTCTACTGCGAAGATAGATTTTTTAGGATTCAAAGAAATGTCGTACTTACGACATCGCTGTAGAACAGATCTTAAATGAGCTAGATGATCTGCTTTGTTTTTCGAGAAGACAGTAACATCATCCAGGTAAACTATGACAAATTGATTGATTAAGTCTTGGAAAGCGATGTCCATCGCTCTATGGAAAGTGGCACCAACATTTATGAGTCCAAAGGGCATCTTCCTATAAGCGTAGGTGCCCCATGGAGTGCAGAAGGTGGTTTTAAGTTGATTTGGAGAGGACATCAGGACTTGGTTATACCCTGAAAAAACATCTAATAAGGACAATCTTTCAGAATCAGATACCCGTTGAAGGATCTATTCCATAGGTGGGATGGGGTAGTTGTCTTTATCAGACGCTCGATTAAGATTTCGGAAATCGACACATAATCGGATTTCACCACTCTTCTTCCGGACATGGACAAGATTAGACACCCATTGCGTGTGCCTAACTGGGAAGATTATCTTAGCGTTTAGGAGTTTATTTAATTCCTTCTTGACAATTGGTTCGAGTTTTGGATGCATTATCCTTAACTTTTGTTGAAAATATAAGGTTTGGGGTTTCATAGGAATGACGTGTTGTATGATGTTAGGATCAAAGGTTTTTAGGTCGTCGTACGTCCAAGCAAAAACATATTTGAATTCCTTAAACAATTTAATAAATGATGTTTTTTCTTGTTCAGAACATCCTACCCCTAAATTAATGCACTGTGGATTGTCTTTAGTTCCCAAGTTTACTTTTTCATACGTTAAAGAGGAACTATTCATTTTACAGTTCACTGATTTTTTGAACTTGTCATGAAGATCATAAAAATTTTCTAATCTAAATATAGATTTTGGGATAGAATTTACCATGTCTGATGAAGATTCAGGAGATCTTGGATCTGGTATTACCGTGAAGTCACAAAGATTTTCGTCATGAGTACCTTCATTCATTACTACACCCTGGAAAGTTTCTTCCATATGCAGGAAACTTATAATCTGTTGATCGTCATCGAAGACTTTGCAATTCGTGATGTTGTCGGGGACGAATGGTCTGAACAACAGTTCGATGGAGAATGCATTCGGAGATAAGCCTTCTGCAGGAAAAAGTTTCGAAGGTACATTATCTAACAATTCGTCTTCCAAATTATTCAATCTAGGAATAGACTTTATGTTAAATGCAGAAAACTTATTCATCAAATTCCATACCTCAGATTGGTAGCTTTTAAGGTGAGGAGATAAACAATGGATAGAAATTTTTACCTGTCTAACCACAATTTCCGAATCGCCAAAGATAGTCAAGTTTTGAACATTCATATCTAATTCTCTCCTGAGGCCTTGCAATAAAGCCTCATATTCTACTATGTTGTTTGTACATTCAAACTCTAACCTGCACGCAATCAGGGTTTTGTTACCTGTTGGATCAATAATCACGCAGTCTGCACTAACTCCTTCCTTGGATTTTGACCCGTCAAAGTAAAGAGACCATATTTTATTTTTTTCGGGTGCATGTGACCATTGGGTAGAAGATGTCGGCTGCATATATGTCAAAATTTCAGACTGTTGTTCAGTGTTAGTAATATCAGAAGTTTCGGCCATGAAATTTCCGAAAAAGGTATCCATCCCGTGTATTTCGGGTGAATCGACAGAAGGTGTAAATGGCTCATTGGGATCATTTAAATCTGTCACTGTGAACTTTAGGTAACGTTCATGATTTACCTTGATTCTGTTGGGATTTCCATTCTCAGGAAGCCACAAGTGAGACCAACCCGTCGCAAAATAGCCGTGTAGCTGTTCTGACCAGTCTCTACTTAAAAACAAACCATAAACTTCTGGGATATCTACGACAATAATATCAATCACTTGATGAACTTTAGTGTTGGATGGCAATCTTATAAGCACATTTCTCAATCCTCCTATAACATTAACACTAGTTCGATCAAGCTGGATGATCTTCAAGGTGGATGGTTGAACTTCAACATTAATCTTCTGACACACATACCATGGCATTACGTTAGATGACGCTCCTGAATCTACCATACAGTTGTGCACGTTCCTATTGAAGATTTCAAAAGTTAAGAAAAATGGAGGGGCATTTTTGCGAGTACTAATGGTGGAAGCTTGTTGCTTTTTACTTGCAGCCTCTAAAACTATTTTATCTACATTTGTTACATTATTTACAAGAAGGTATCTTTTCTCGTGAGAACCAGAAGTAGTCTTGGCAGAGGTCTTTTGAGGAACTTTGGTCTTTTTCTGAAAACCTTTGTTACTACTTCGATTGCCATTTTTGTTGTTCTCTGCAATATTCTGTAGCATTTTTTGTAGAAGAAACGGGAATTTTAATAATTCATAAACATAAATATTAGCCCTTAACTTTTTTAGATCTTAAACCAAATCATAATCTAGGCTTGCGTTTACATAATTATGTTTAGTCTCAGTTGGTTTAGACTATTTTGGGGGCAAAGTCATAGTTATTTCAGAAGAAGGCTTGTTTGTTGTCTTATTCCTAGTATTGTAAGGATGTACTGTTTCGAAATTAGCTTGAAAAATACTATCTGAGAAACGTCCAAAAATGTTCTGAGATGATTCATCTTCTTCTATTGTCTCTTATTCATCTACTTCCTTAGAGATATCAGGAGGCATCAAGTTATCTTGTGCTTCTAGAATTGTTTGAAAAGCGAATTGCAGGCTTTCTAGATTTAGGCCTTAAGTATTTGAATTAGGTCGGTTGGTGGGAAGAGGCTTCCTAAATGGGGGTTTGTAAGGCCCTTTCCTCAAAGAATCTTCTTCAACTGTCCTTTTCAAATCTATAACTTGATTGGATAGTTTTTGAACAACTTTCTGTAAGTTTTCTACATTTGAGCTTTTAGGTTGTGTTTTGTTTTGGGAAGGTCTAGGGAGGATTTCGATTTTCTTTTTGGAAGATGAACTAGTCTCTATTTCATTGCTGGTAGTTTCTTTTAAGCTGAGGATGTCTTTCTCGATATGACTGGCCTCTTCGAAGGCTTCTAACAGTGTGTCTTTCTTAGATCTCTTTACCCAAATGGCTATGCTTTGATGTAAGGCTTTCGTATAATATGCTATGATAAGATTCTCGGCAGGCATCGAATTCGTAGGGATTCGATTCTTTAGTGTTAATAATCTTTGATTAAAGTCTTTGATCTTCTCTTTGGGGTTCATTCTTAAACTAGAAAGTTCCATGACTAGAACTTCTGGGGACTTTTCATCTCCAAACTTCTCAAGAAAACAGGATTCAAACTTCTCCCATGGCACGATGGTATGGGGTTGTTGGGAAAAGTACTAGGTAGAGGTATTTCCCTTAAAGGTATAGGGAAAAAATCTATATACTACGAATTCATGCTCGACACTACGAAGTCTAATGGCTAACACAAAAAAAATTATGTGATCTTCGGTGATCTTTTTAGAGTCTGGGTCAAATTTAGAGAGCCATTTCTCCGAGTGTTTGGGTAAGAGATGTTGAGGCCCAAGTATGGCCACTGCATCTTGGTCGAGCCAGGGTCTAGCGGGATTGTTCTGGTTGGCCATAGGTGTGGGTGGTGTCAAAGGTTTTGGTGAGGAACTACTTTCCTCAGAGGACTCTTCTCCAGAAGAAGAAGGAGATGAAGGAGGTGGTGATGGTGGTATACTAGATCCTCCTGCTGCAGGAGTGAGGATTGGATCTATAGGGTTTAAAGTAAGGTCAGTGCCTCCAAGTTGTTCTCTGATATTAGAGACGTCTAATGGTTGGTCCAAAGGTTAGTTTGGTTGTCTTAAAAGGGTGAAGGCATTGTATGTCCTTATGAGAGATTGACTAACAATATCTTGTATGTCACCACCTGTAGGATTTGGGGTTACTGGTTCAACTGTGATCCGTAGATCTTCGTTTGATGTGGTTGTTATTTGAGGGAAAATGTTGTCATTTGAATGACTTCTAGTCACTATATATGAGTGGGTTGGTGGTGGAGGAGTCTTATGACCACCTCGTCCCATTAATAATTTTCAGGCCCTCCTTCTAGCGCCATTTGTTGACGGGCAAAATTGACCGCTCGTCAACTGGAGGAGTGAATCCGGTCTGGGGTTGTCTACTTAACCCAAGTTGTTTGGATTAATCCACTCTAATAGGTTTAGCGGCTCCATTGGCCGATCTATGTCCTAAGAAAGTGAAAAAACAAAACTAAAAAAACTAACTTAATTAAAAACACTAGCTAAAAAGTATATACAAATCTACAATACACTTACAGTTCACTAACTAATATTTAGAAAATAGCTCTACAATATATCTATAGGATTATATCTCTAATATATGTATAATATTTACAGAATTCAAATTTTAATCTAAACCTGCGAAAATCAAATATGGATTGATTTATGACAGCAAAACTATCATTTAGTCTTTTTTTATTTTTTATAACGTTTATAAATAAGAAACAAAATAGCTAATTGTCTAATTGAAAACAAAGATGAATAATAAAATGTGTTTAGATTACAGGAACTTTCTATATTAATTAAACTAACAAAATAAAACTAGCAAACTGACCTGTAATCGCATCTCCTATTCGTCCTGTGTACAGTATCCAATTTCGCTGTTTGATGGGGTAAACTGCAACAAATATTCAACATGCTTCTTGTAAATGCGAAGCAATCATGATCGAATGCTAGTAAAATAACATATAAGAGAATTAGTGACATCAATTTTATAATTTCAGAAATGATCACATTGAGTTAAATCCGGCTGTGAAAATTTGTATATAAATGCTCATTGAATAAAGAAGATAAATCTTCCAAACATCAAATTTGAACAGAGTAATTACTGTATGTAATATAAGGGACATAAAACATGGACATCATATAAATTCCATCACATAAATATGTAATAAACCATGATATCTAAAGTAGTCACAATTTAATTACAAATCAAAATAACCAAAACTTGAATAAAAATACGATATATCGAAGCTAAAGTTGTACCGATATCAACTTCCACTCAAGTTTGTCAATCATAAATCCATAGTTTCTGCTCCCAAGCAGTGATGGCTCTTAGTTTACAAAAAAATACATTTATAAAGGTCACAAGATCAAAACGTTTCCTGTGGAAATCATCTGATTTGTTCCAAAAAAAATGGGGGATGCAACCTCCCAGATTCTACCAGATATCAAAACTAACAGCCTATTCTAAAACAACATAAAAATAGCATGCTGAGAGATGCCAGCAGTGGCTCAAATCTCCTTTAGAAATTGTAGGTTCCTGTAAACACATAAAAATAAAATATTTCAGACGCATTTTTGGTTATGAAAACAAGAAATTCGAATTCTAGTAACTAGCTACAGAATCTCGTGATTCTGTAGCTAGTTATCATTATAACTAGAATCATATTTTATTGAATCAATCAAAACAGACTAGAGGTAATATGTGGAAACAAATCATGTATCCTAATTAAAAAAAGAACAAAATCATCCTAAATTTATTTTTAAACATTCATACCTCAGATTAAGGAATTTGACTTTATCAAGCAATCTTTGAATTCACAATGGCAGTCGCTACTTCCACGTTCTTAAAAACAATAGACCCTGTGGTTTTTTTTCATTTATCTTTGGTTTGGGCTACGTATTGCAGTCTCCCATTCTCTTTCGTTAGCAAATTCACCTGGTCTTCCAAGGATTTGATCTGAGACTGAAGTAAAGGCACGTCTCTATAATACCTATCGAGCCATGACTGGCATTCATTACATTGTAGCTGAATAGATTGTGTATTAGCAGTGATGGTATTAACAGTGGAGAATTTTCCATCTGGCCTATAGTTTCACTATTGAGTTTGATTCCAGGGAAATCTGGGTTGTCTTTAAGACATGATGGAAGGTTTGTAACATAATAATAGGGTTTACCAGAACAAAGTCCATATGAATATGGATATTCTTCAGTTAGAAACCTTTCAATATCCGAATTGGAATCCTCGCTTAACACAATTGCGTTTTGGTCTGCACAGGGCTTAGGTTTATTTTAGGCACATCATGAAACCCAACGTGCGACCCTTTTTCCCTTATAATTGATATCAATATTACCTTTACACTTTTTCTTTGTGGATTTTTTAACAGACTTAACACCACCTTTGGGATATGAATCTTGTAGAGTGTTGGTTTGGGTAGTGTCCGAATAGGTCGAGGGTTCCAAATTAGAAATAGGATCACATGGCAAGAGCGAAGGAGGAGGGATGGTAGGCTCGACGAGGGTTTCTGTGACGACAAAATTGTCAACCTATCCTATATCACTGCTAACAAAGCCCTTTCTTAACAGGAAGACATCCCAACAATCACCATTTAATTTCAACTGATGAACAATAATAATCTTGATCAAACAATGGTGGAACAGGATAGAATCAATTTTTTTCCTTTTAAAACGCTTTGCCATTTTGTAGAGTCTTTGAAGGAGAAAATAGGGCATGTTTAGGGGAAAATCAATAAAACTCATGAGCAACCACAAGTGATATAAGAAAACCAAACCATATCTACCCTCACAGGTAATGAACTGTTTGACAATAGCTAACAGATCATGCCATCTAGGTTTTAGAGCTGATACAAGCATACCTCTGTCGCAGCTAGTAATCTTCCTTGAGGTGAACAAGAATGACCAGGGAACCTCTTCAACCTTTGAGTTTTGAAACCACTTTTGTCCCACTGCTGGCATACCGGTGGCTTGGCTAATAAAATCTTTGTTTAACACAAGCTGGATGTCTCCTATTTTATCTCTGCAACCATCGAACGTTACCACAAATTCTTGAGCGACTGTTAAATTAAAACCGTCGAAATTTTCAACAAAGGCACACCATCCATTCCTTTCTAAGTCTTCTTGGGCATTATCAAACGATAACAATGTCTGGACACCATTAGGCTCTATTCTCACTACAGGGACCATGGCTAATAGCAAGGAATCGACAAGGGATTCAACGATAGGGTTTGACAGAACAGGAACAGAGCCATTTCCCCGAGCTTCCCCAACACAATGCAAAGAGAACTCGAAATGGTAGGAGGGAGTGTTAATTGCTATGCATACAAGGAAAGTCATGTAGATCGAGGCCATGGAAAAACATAATAGCACGTTGTACTTGGATTGACAGCTCGGCCTAATGGTACACACAAAAATCACAACAGTTGAAAACAATCGTATTCATATCCACGATTTAATCACAAAATCAATATGTAAAATAAACAATTGAATCAAAGATTTTATAAATTAAAACCCCATTAACATTAGTCGAATGCTAAATGAGTGGTGGTTTAATACATATGTAACCAAGGTGTGTTCGAGACCAAGGGGTTATAACCATGAAAACAACCATGTTCATAACAAAATAAGACAAATAGACGATAAACCATATGAACACTAGCCCTTTGATTAAATCAAACATGAATTCCAGCTGTGATTTTTCATGCTTGCAGTCATGAAAATGAAATCGAAAAGCAGGTACGTAGAAAGTGACGTGTAATGGCATCGTTTAATGAGAAAGGTTGTGACGAGTAATGAGAATTTAAAAAAAATAGAGATTAATATGGCTGCCAACAATGGAAACACACTGGTAGAAGCAATTATCTCTGCCAAACGAACAAGTCCAAATTAGGATAATAAAAAAAAATTCAACTCGAAAACAACCAAGAAACTATTTGAACATCATTATCAATCATAAAAAATTCCAGTTTCAGATTGCTTGTTATTTTAAAAGACGAAAACTAATGACAATCTCGACAAAAGAGAGTCACGATGTTAAGGTTAAAATCTCCAATACTGTTGACAGAGCCACTGCTGCCAGCAGGCATCCATAGCCTCGAAAGGGGTGCCATTTAACCCACTCCAATATCTGTATCCTACCAAGAAGTTCCATATCAGAACAAAGGACATTTAAGGTCAAAAGATTCCATTTCTGAGAATTTTCATATACCTGACATTGCTTCGCTGCTAGTGGGCCTGTTCAGTACCCCGGCGAAGATATCTTGGCATCATGCATACATTTACCCGCTGCCAACAGAATTGTTCAGTATCCCAGTGGGTTTACAAGCACTTCCCATAGCTCTTTGAAGATTTATTTAGTTTTAAATATATTTAATCGAGCAGGGTGACACTGAAAATCCTGATATTTTGGACATATTTTAATAAATTACAGACCTTGAGAGAATTTTTTAACTGTCCTTCATTAAGATCTAGATATAGTTTGTTTATAAACCAACCTTTGAAGGTGGGGATACATCTCTGAGTTGTTCTCTTAAGGAACATGGACGTCCTAGGAAGAATTTTTTATGGATGATCGTGAAAAGCTTCAGTTACAGATTGAAATCAAGAAATGATTTTCAAACAACAAGCTTTCTTTAACATGGCTGCAAACTTCAGAAAAAATATCATAATTGATGTTTTAACAATCTTCAGTAGTCATTTTAAAGGAGAAATTTTTCTGTTCTCTTTGTCTGAAACAGTTCATGATGCAGGTATGTGTGTTTCAAAATAAAAAACTGGTAAGCATAAGGGAAGAATCAAAGTAAAACAACAAAGAAAAACAAAAAGCAGGCAAAACAAAAATATTTACACAGTGTACACAGGATTGTCATCAGGTAAAATACATTTTTAGAGCTTGCCCATTCACTGGATAGGTGTCTGGTTGTCCCTCTAGATTCTGTAATAGGAAGGAGCTGGGACCCAATTTCTCAACAATTAAGAATGGTCCTAGCCACAAGTTCTGAAACTTTGTATTCTCTCCTTTTCCCTCATGCGGTTTGTCGCATTTTAGGACAAGGTCACCTACCTCAAAATTTCTATCAGAGGCAGAATTGGAATCAAACCAGCTTTTAACAACGAGTTGATGTTGATCCAATTTCCGTTTCACTTGAGCCCTCACTTCTTCTAATTTTAATAAAGCGTTATTTCGATTCTCCAAAGGCGGACAATCCTCTTCTTGTATTTTCTGTGATAGTTGCAGAGAGGGAAGGAAAATATGTGGTGGCAGAATTGCCTCTCTGCCGTAAATGAGAAAGAAAGGTGATTTACCCACAATAGTTTTTGGAGTCACTCTTTCAACCCAGATTGCGTTTAATAGTGCATTATGCCAATTTCTATGGTTTTCAGAGACTGTTCTCTTGATAATTTTGATCAGACTTTTATTAGTTGATTCTGTCAATCCATTTCCTTGAGGGTAATAGATGGAAAAATATTTTAGTTTAATTCCTTTTTCTAGAGTGAAATCACTCATCTTAAGAGACGAAAAATAGGAAGTGTTATCAAATACCAGGCAGTCAGGGATACCAAAACGAGTAATAATATTTGAATTCAAAAAGGCTATTACTTGACTGGTATTTACAGCTTTTAATGGGGAAACTTCGGACCACCTGGTGAAGTAATCCGTGGTTGTTATGATAAACTTATTCTCTTGTGAGGATGGCGGATTGATCGGGCCTATAATATCAAGACCCCACTGCTAAAAAGGGGAGTCTATTGAAACAGGCTACAGAGGGAAGGCTGATTTTTCTATCCGTCTGGATGCTTTTTGACAAATTACACACTTGCGACACAAAGCATGAGCATATTTAAAAAGTTTGGGCCAGTAGTAAACTTCTCTTAATACTTTATGGGCAGTGGTATCTCCACCAAAATGCCCACCAACTTCTCCTGCATGCAATTCCAATAAGACCTTTTCTTCTTCATCTTTCTCAAGACAGCGCATGGGTACTCCATCAAAATTTTGACGAAACAAAATACCATTAATCAACTGAAAGGAAGTAGATTTTAATCTTAGCGCTCTTCTTTTTGTGGGATTCAGGTGACGGGGAGTTGACCCATGTTCAAGAAATTTTTTTATATCATCATACCAGGGACTAACAGGGTTTTGTGCACAACAGATTAAATTTTGGTAATGTTGTCCTGGATTGGACATATCATTTTCCTCTTACTGTCTTGCATCTAAGTGAGCGACTAACTTGCATAACCCTTGACCTCTCACTATTTTTGCTAGGGTGATTTCTATGTCATACTCTTGCAAGGATGTGACCCAGTTTGCCCTCTTTTCACCTAGTTCTTTCTGTACTAACAGGTTTCTGACAGCCAGGTAAGGGACAATAATTTTCGTACTAGATTTCAAAAGATAAGATAGGAAGTCCTTTACTTCTTTAAAAACAGCATAGGCTTGCTGATCTACTGTTGGGTAATTAAGTTATGTGCCTTTGAAGGCTGAGCTCATAAATGCAATTGGGACTTCATTGTTTTCAGCATTTTTTTGAGTTAGGAAAACGGCGTAAAAGCAATCAGAAGTGAATGTGTAGAGAGTGAAGTCTTGCGAAAAGTCGGTGCTCATTAGAGAAGGAGAGTCTATTATGGCCTTTTTTATTGAATTAAAAGCCTGGTTTTCTAAAGGTCGCCAATGGTATTGAACGTCCTTTTTTATTAGGTTTTTTAAGGGTCTCACCATTTCTGAAAAACTGGGGACGAATCTCTTGACAAAGTTTATCTGAAATAAGAAATATTGCATAGAATTTTTTGACGAGGGAGGGGGGACTTTTGAAATGACTTGAGTTCTTTATGGGTCCATAATCATCCCTTCGCTTGATGCAATAAATCCTGCGAGCTTACCTTGTTCTACTGCGAAGATAGATTTTTTAGGATTCAAAGAAATGTTGTACTTACGATATTGCTGTAGAACGGATCTTAAATGAGCTAGATGATCTGCTTTGTTTTTCGAGAAGACAGTAACGTCATCTAGGTAAAATATGACATATTGATTGATTAACCCTCAGAAAGCGATGTCCATCACTCTCTGGAAAGTGGCACTAGCATTTATGAGTCCAAAGGGCATCTTCCTATAAGCGTAGGTGCCCCATGGAGTGCAGAAGGTGGTTTTAAGTTGATCTAGAGGGGACATCAGGACTTGGTTATACCCTGAAAAACCATCCAATAAGGATAATCTTTCAGAACCAGATACTTGTTGAAGGATTTGTTCCATAGGTGGGATGGGGTAGTTGTCTTTATCAGACACTTGATTAAGATTTTTGAAATCGACACATAGTCAAATTTCACCACTCTTCTTCTGGACATGGACAAGATTAGAGACCCATTGCATGTGCCTAACTGGGAATATTATCTTAGCGTTCAGGATTTTATTTAATTCCTTCTTGACAATTGGTTCGAGTTTTGGATTCATTTTCCTTAACTTTTGTTGAAAAGGTAAGGTTTGGGGTTTCATAGGAATGACGTGTTGTATGATGTTAGGATCAAAGGTTTTTAGGTCGTCATACGTCCGAGCAAAAACATCTTTGAATTGCTTAAACAATTTAATAAATGTTTATTTTTCTTGTTCAGAACATCCTACCCCTAAATTAATGCACTATGGATTGTCTTTAGTTCCCAAGTTTACTTTTTCATACGTTAAAGAGGAACTATTCGTTTTACCATTCACTGATTTTTTGAACTTGTCGTGAAGATCATAAAAATTTTCTAATCTAACTACAGATTTTGGGATAGAATTTACCATGTCTGATGAAGATTCAAGAGATCTTGGATTTGGTATTACCGTGAAGTCACGAATATTTTCTTCATGAGTACCTTCGTCGATTACTGCGCCCTGGAAAGTTTCTTCCATATGCAGCAAACTTATAATCTGTTGATCATCATCGAATACTCTCCAATTTTTGATGTTGTCGGGGACAGATGGTCTGAACAATAGTTCGACGGAGAATGCATTCGGAGATAAGCCTTCTACAGGAAAAAGTTTCGAAGCTACATTAGCTAACAAGTCGGCTTCCAAATTATTCAATCTAGGAATAGAATTTATGTTCAATGCAGAAAAATTATTCATCAAATTCCATACCTCATATTGGTAGATTTTAAGGTGAGGAGATAAACAGTGGATATAATTTTTTACTTGTCTATCCACAATTTTCGAATCGTCAAAGACAATCAAGTTTTGAACGTTCATATCTAATGCTTTCCTAAGGCCTTGCAATAAAGCCTCATATTCTGCTGTGTTTTTTGTACATTCAAACTCTAACCTGCACGCAATTAGGGTTTTGTTACCTGCTGGATCAATAATCACGCAGCCTGCACCAGCTCCTTCCTTGGATTTTGACCCGTCAAAGTAAAGAGACCATATTTGATTTTTGTCGGGTGCATGTGACCATTGGGTAGAAGTTGTTGGCTGCATATATGTCAAAATTTAAGACTACTGTTCAGGGTTAGTGATAGTGGAAGTTTTGGCCATGATATTGCCGAAAAAGGTATCCATCCCTTGTATTTCGGGTGAATCGGCAAAAGGTCTAAATGGCTCATTGTGATCATTTAAATCTGTCACTGTGAACTTTAGGTAATGTTCACAATTTACCTTGATTCTATTGGGCTTTCCATTCTCAGGCAACCACAAGTGAGACCAATCCGTCGCAAAATAGCCGTGTAGATGTTCTGACCAGTCTTTGGTTAAAAACAAACCATAAAATTTTGGGATATCTACGACAATAATATCAATCACTTGATGAACTTTAGGGTTGGAAGACAATCTTATAAGCACATTTCTCAATTCGTCTATAACTTTAACACTAGTTCGATCAAGCTGGATGATCTTCAAGGTGGATGGTTGAACTTCAACATTAATCTTCTGACACATAGACCATGGCATTACGTTAGATGACGCTCCTGAATCTACCATACAGTTGTGCACGTTCCTATTGAAGATTTCAAAAGTTAACAAAAATGGAGGGACATTTCTTTGAGTCTCACTTGGTTTAGACTGTTTTAGGGGCAAAGTCGTAGTGATTTCAGAAGAAGGCTTGTTTGCTATCTTACTCCTAGTATTGTAAGGATGTATTGTTTCAAAATTATCTTGAAAAATACTATCCGAGAAATGTCCAAAAATGTTCGGAGATGATTTATCTTCTTCTACTGTCTCTTGTTCAGCTACTTCCTTAGGGATCTCAGGAGGCATCAAGTTATATTGTGCTTCTATAATTGTTTGAATAGCGAATTGCAAGCTTTCTAGATTTAGGCCTTCAGTATTTGAATTAGGTTGGTTGGTAGGAAAAGGCTTCCTAAATGGGGGTTTGTAAGGCCCTTTGCTCGAAGAAGCTTCTTCAACCATCCTTTTCAAATCTATAACTTGATTGGACTATTTTTTAATGACTTTCTGTAAGTTTTCTAAATCTGAGCTTTCAGGTTGTGGTTTGTTTTGGGAAGGTCTAGGGAGGATTTCAATTTTCTTTTTGGAAGATGAACTAGTCTCTATTTCATTGCTAGTAGTGTATTTTAAGTTGAGGATGTCTTTCTCGATCTAACTGGCCTCTTCGAAGGCTTCTAACAATATAGCTTTCTTAGATCTCTTTACCCAAATGGATATGCTTTGATGCAAGGATTTCGTATAATATGCTATGATAAGATTCTCGGTAGGCATTGAATCCATAGGGATTCAATTCTTTAGTGTTAAGAATATTTTATTAAAGTCTTTGATCTTCTCTTTGGGGTTCATTCTTAAACTAGAAAGTTTCATGAATAGAACTTCTGGGGACTTGTCATCTCCAAAATTCTCAAGAAAACAGGATTCAAACTTCTCCCATGACACGATGGTATGGGGCTATTGGGAAAACTACTAGGTAGAGGCATTTCCCTCAAAGGTGAAGGGAAACAATCTACAGACTATGTCATCGTGCTCGACACTACGGAGTCTAATGGCTAACATAAACTTTTTGATGTGATCTTCGACGATCTGTTTAGAGTCCGAGTCAAATTTAGGGAGCCATTTATCTAGGTGATTGGGTAAGGGATGTTGAAGCCCAGGTATGGAGACTACATCTTGGTCAAGCCAGGGTCTGGCGGGATTGTTCTGGTTGGCCATAGGTGTGGGTGGTGTCGAAGGCTCGGGTGAGGAACTGCTTTCGTCAGAGGAATCTTCTCTAGAAGAAGAAGGAGATGAAGGAGGTGGTGATGTTTGTATACTAGATCCTCCTACTATAGGAGTGAGGATTGGATCTGTAGGGTTTAAAGTAAGGTCAGTGACTCCAAGTTGTTCTATGATATCAGAGAAGTCTAATGGTTGGTCCAAAGGTCAGTTTAGTTGTCTGAAATGGGCGAAGGCACTGTGTGTCCTTATGAGAGATTGATGAACAATCTCTTGTATGTCACCACCTGTAGGATTTGGGGTTACTGGTTCAACTTTGATCCGTAAATCGTCGTTTGATGTGGTTGTTGCTTGAGGGACAATGTTTTCATTTGAATGACTTCTAGTCACTATAGCTGAGTGGGTAGGTGGTGGAGGAGTCTTATGACCACCTCGTGCCATTAATAATTTTTAGGCCCTCCTTCTAGCACCATTTTTTGATGGGCGAAATTGACTGCTCGTCAACTAGAGGAGTGAATCCAGTTCGGGGTTGTCTTCTTGACCCAAGCCATTTGGATTAATCCACTCCGACGGGTTTAGAAGCTCCATTGGCCGATCTAAGTCCTAAGAAAGTGAAAAAACAAAACTAAAGAAACTAACTTAATGAAAAACACTAGCTGAAAACTATATACAAATCTACAATATACTTACAGTTCACTAACTAATATTTATAAAATATCTCTACAATATATCTATAGGATTATATCTCTAATATATGTATAATATTTACAGAATCCAAATTTTAATCTAAACCCGCGAAAATCAAATATGGATTGATTTATGACAACAAAACTATCATTTAGTCTTTTTTTTTTTTTTTATAACATTTATAAATAAGAAACAAAATAGCTAACCGTCTAATTGAAAATAGAGATGAATAGTAAAATGTGTTTAGATTAGAGGAACTTTCTATATTAATTAAACTAATAAAATAAAACTAGCAAACTGACCTGTAATCACATCTCCTATTCGTCCTATGTACAATATCCAATTTCGTTGTTTGATGGGGTAAACCACAACAGATCTTCACCATGCTTCTCGTAAACATGAAGCAATAATGATCGAATGATAATAACAGAACATATAAGATAAGTAGTGACATCAATTTTATAATTTCACAAATGATCACATTGAGTTAAATCTGGCTGTGAAAATTTGTATATAAATGCTCATTGAATAAAGAAGATAATCTTCTAATCCTCAAATTTGAACAGAGTAATTACTGTATGTAATATAAGGGACATAAAACACAGAATCATACAAACTTCATCACATCAATATGTAATAAACCATGATATATAAAGTAGTCATGATTTAATTACAAATCAAAATAACCAAAACTTGAATAAAAATACAATATATCGAAGCTAAAGCTGTACCAATATCAACTTCCATTCAAGTCTATCAATCATAAATCCATAGTTTCTACTCCCAAGCAGCGATGGTTCTTAGTTTAAAAAACAATATATTTATAAAGGTCACATGATCAAAACGTTTCCTGTGGAAATCATCTGATTTGTTCCAAAAAAAGTGGGGGATGCAACCTCCCATATTCTACCTGATATCAAAACTAACAGCCTATTCTAAAACAACATAAAAATAGCATGCTGAGAGATTCCAGCAGTGTCTCAAATCTCCTTTAGAAATCATAGGTTCCTATAAACACTTAAAAATAAAATATTTCAGATGCATTTTTGGTTATAAAAACAAGAAATTCGAATTCTAGTAACTAGCTACATAATCTCACGATTCTGTAGCTAGTTATAATTATAACTAGAATCGTATTTTATTGAATCAATCAAAACATACTAGAGGTAATATGTGGAAACAAATCATGTCTCCTAATTAAAAAAAGAACAAAATCATCCTAAATTTATTTTTAGACATTCATACCTCAGATTAAGGAATTTGACTTTATCAATCAATCTTTGAATTCACAATGGCAGTCGCTGCTTCCACGTTCTTAAAAAAAAAAAAACCCCTGGTTTTTTGTCGTTTATCTTTGGTTTGGGCTACGGATTGTAGTCTAACATTCTCTTTCATTAGAAAATTCACCTGGTCTTCCAAGGATTTGATCTGAGACTAAAGTAAAGGCACGTCTCTATAATACCTATCGAGCCATGACTGACATTCGTTACATTGCGGCTGAATAGAATGTGTATTAGCAGTGATGGTATTAATAGGTGGGGAATTTTCTATCTGACCTAGGTTCACTATTGAGTTTGATTCCAGGGAAATCGGGGTTGTCTTTAAGACACGGTGGAAGGTTTGTAACATAATCATAGGGTTTACCAGAACAAAGTCCATACAAATATGGATATTCTTTAGTTAGAAACCTTTCAATTTCTGAATCGGAATCCTCGCTTAAAAAAATTGCATTTTGGTTTGCGCAGGGCTTAGGTTCATTTCGGGCACATCATGAATCCCAACGTGCATCCCTTTTTCCCTTATAATTGATATCTCTATTACCTTTACACTTTTTCTTTATGGATTTTTTAACAGAGTTAACACCACCTTTGGGATACAAATCAGGTAGAGTGTTGGGTTGGGTAGTGTCTGGATAGGTCGAGGGTTCCACATTGGAAATAGGATCACAGGGCAAGAGCGAAGGAGGAGGGATGGTAGGCTCGATGAGGGTTTCTGTGACGACAGACTTGTCAACCTGTCCTATTTCATTGCTAACAAAACCATTTCTTAACAGGAAGGCATCCCAACAATCACCGTTTAATTTCAACTGTTGAACAATAATAATCTTGATCAAACAATGGTGGAACAAGCTAGAATCAGATTTCTGCCTTTTAAAATGCTTTTCCATTTTGTATAGACTTCGAAGGAGAAAATAGGGCATGTTTAGGGGAAAATCGATACAACTCATGAGCAACCGCAAGTAATATAAGAAAACCAAACCATATCTACCTTCACAGGTAACGAACTGTTTGACAATAGCTAACAGATTGTGCCATCTAGGTTTTAGTGCTGATACGAGCATACCTCTGTCGCAACTAGTAATCTTCCTTGAGGTGAACAAGAATGACCAGGGAACCTCTTCAACCTTTGAGTTTTTAAACCATTTTTGTCCCACCGCTGGCAGACTGGTGGCTTGGCTAATAAAATATTCATTTAAGTCAAGCTGGACGTCTCTTATTTTAGCTCTGCAACCATCAAATGTTAACATAAATTCCTGAGCAATTGTTAAATTAAGACCCTCGAACTTTTCAACAAAGACATGCCAACCATTCCTTTCTAAGTATTCTCGGGCATTATCAAACTATAACAATGTCTGGACACCGTTAGGCTCAATTCTCACTACAGGGGCCATGGCTAATAGCAAGGAATCAACAAGGGATTCGGCGATAGGGTTTGACAAAACAGGAATAGAGCCATTGCCTCGAGCTTCCCCAACACAATGCAAAGACAACTCGAAATGGTAGGCAGGAGTGTTAATTGCTATGCGTGCAAGGAAATTCGTGTAGATCGAGGCCATGAAAAAACATAATAGCACACTCTACTTGCATTGACACCTTGGCCTAATGGTACACACAAAAATCACAACAATTGAAAATAATCGTATGCATATCCACGATTTAATCACAAAATCAATATGTAAAATAAACAATTGAATCAAATATTTTATAAATTAAAACCCCATTAACATTAGTTGAATGCTAAATGGGTGGTGGTTTAATACATATGTAACCAAGGGGTTATAACCATGAAAACAACCATGTTCATAACAAAATAAGACAAATAGACGATAAACCATATGAACATTAACCCTTTGATGAAATCAAACATGAATTCCAACTGTGAGTTTTCATGTTTGTCGTCATGAAAATGAAATCGAAAAGAAGGTACTTAGAAATTGACGGATAATGGTGTCGTTTAATGAGAAAGGTTGCGACGAGTAATGAGAATTTAAAAACCCTGTGTAGGCAGCTTGTAAAAATAGAGATTAATATGGATGCCAATAGATCATCACCATGATAATTTGACCTTTCCTTGGTATCATCACCAAAGTGGCACATTAGCCTTGATTCCTTGAGTTAACTCTTCACTACTTTATGTCCAGTCAGTTAATTGAAGATTAGTTGACTAGTTAACTCAACTAGGTGGCAATTCACTTCCGTAACTTCCTGAGAGACTAGAAAAGGTGGCAGTTCACTTCCGTGACTGTTGGTGTGTGTTGAGATCACTCTAGACCACCACTATGGCGACTTGGTTCACCTCAATTCGAACTCATTGAGTTATACAGAGTGTATCATGTGTAACTTATTCATTATTCATAATGGTTAATGAGAATTCTTCCATTCTTTCTCTCTGTTGTTAGGGAAATCTCCTTACAGACTAGGAAATAGGGTTAGACTTTGCATGCAGATATGACCTAGAGAAAATCTACATTCTACCTTCGTCCCCATAATTACATCCCATTTCTATTCAGTGAGTACTTGGCCAGATCATCTTACCTTGTTCCAAGTGTTCAGTGTCGATCCCTAGTCGCACTTGATTACTTGTTTGTAGTTCTCCTCTCCAATGTTGACCTGCATACAAGAAAAGCCACAACTACACATGCATTTCACCTATATACTAATGGGTAATAGATTCAAACATGTACTTAAAAAACTATGAATAAATCATGAGTTGGTATGGGATAAGCATTTTTCTTTATTACTTTGAATGAATCAACTTACAAAAAGTTGAGACCGGCTACTGCTCTGCGAACCTGATCCTGAGATCCTATTCAACTATCCTCCAACTTCTTTGCTTTGTATCTCTTTTCGCACAAGGATGGATAAAGGGTTGGGACAATGGGAATATGCAAATGGGTAGAGTTTCTTTGCTATAATTTTCCTACTCCAAATAGGACCCCTAACCCTTCTTTTATAGGCTAGAAGAAGCTAGGTATTTGGGTGAACCCTCGGCCATGCATGGCCGAAAGATTCAGTTAACTCACCCAAAGCTATGTGTTCCATCAACAAATTTCCTTTTTTCATTCTTCTGAATGTCCACACGGGTTGTAGTGGGCCAACTAGCGTGGCCACTGTAGATCCAAGTGGGTTGTAGTGGGTCAGATAGAGTGGACTTTTAAAAATGGAGTTTTTAGAAGAGTTGTTCAGTGGTGTTTTGGAAAAGAAGGAATCTAAGATGGACTAATTCCAAGTAAGCATGGATGGTGTAAATTAGGGTTATAATAGATTCCCCCTAATGTGTGAGGTCAAAAGAGCATCTGATGGATGAAATACATTACCAATCTTTACTGATGTGTCAAACAAGTGAGCCCAGGAACCAGGAACTAGGAGGCGCCATCTGCAAAATAAAAAATGTCTCACTGATTCAGGCATACCCATGCTCAGGATAGAATAAGTGCATGTCTACCAATCAAATACATTGTAGATCCATGTCATATAACTATATAAAGTGTATCCGTGAACCGTACACAACTGAGCTACATCTCGAAATCAAAAAGATATACATGTAGAGTATCCATATTCGTAGAAGTTGATAAGGCCTGATGGCTGGAGATGAGGCCTTTAGAGCTTGAGCAACAACTTTAAAATATTCAAAACTCAGGTAGGAGTGTAATATGAGTGTACAACTTCACCACCCAAAGGTCTTTGATGACTCGTCGGTCATGGACTAGAGAATCTTGAGGATCAAACTGAAGGCTTCATTGATTTCAAACAAAGACTTCATTGGATGTTCATGATGGCTGGATATGAGGGCAAGAGAAAAATTGCAGAGGGCCCAACTCAGGCTTGGTAGAAACCTCCCTTGGAAAACAACATGACAAATGATGAGACTTAGGCAACATGGCATTAATCATAAGTTTACGAAGAAGGATGCAATTCAAACTCTCCATATGTTTGGAAGAATAAACAAACGGAGGAGAACACAACTCTATGTAGCGAGAACAACTTCCTAAGGTCGTACTACTTCCCAAAGATTGATGAATAAATAGATTGATGTTCTTAATCCAAGGGTGACTCATTATGATGCCAATAAAGAAAATACTTTTCCCTTCCTCTTTTTGGGGTATATTTGATTTTTTTGTCTTTTTCAAAGATTTTGGAAAAATAATAAAGGAATGTTACGTTACAACAGAGGAACGAGTGGTACAAACATACAAGTTCAAGGCGCAAGGACAAGAGTGATGTTCAAAACAATGATACTTGGGAAAAAACCTCTGGGGGCCAAGGGTGTTAAGACGCAGAGGAAAAAGTGCTACAAGGCTTACGTATAAGGTATGCTTCAGATGGTTCAGTTGGGAGAAACATGAAGCCTGCATTTAGAGCAAAGATGCAGGTACACAAACGTGGTTAACAAAAAATAGAATGGTAACATCCTTCGATGTAAGTTTAATGAGCCCAGATAAGGTAAGCTCGAGGGTTTTTCATATTTAGGGAGTCTGAAAAAATGTAAAAGGAGACTCCATTGGGGTACCTTTTTCGAAGATAGTCTAGTCAGTTCGAAAAAGGGATAAACTAGCACCGACAATATGTCTATTCAAAACCATTTTAGCGAGTGTGATAAGGACAAGATCACTCGACCATTTTTTCATTTTTAAGGAGTCTGAAAAAATCTTAACTATGGATTCCGTCAGGAATATTCTTCTGGACCAGTTTAACGAGTGTGAAAGAATAAGGTCACTCGATGATCTTTTCAATTTTAGGGAGTCTGAAAAGATCTTAACTATGGACTCTGTGGGGGTCCCTTCTTCATAAGTTTAGTCCCCAAGGCCTGAAAAAGGGATAAAATTATACCTGAGAGTACTCTTCTAAAAAACTAAAGTTCCATAGAGTATACCTTTGTTTGTACAGTTGACCGTCTGGACCGAAAAAGGGGCAAACTACTGTCGGACAAACGTGACTTCAAATTTTAGTTTAATGAGTGTGAAAGGCCACAAGATCGTTCGAAAATATTTTCATGTTTATAGGGTTTGAACAGGGCTTAAAAGAAGACCCGTGTAAGGAATGTTCTTCTGGAACAATTTAATGAGTGTGAAGAAACAAGGTCACTCAACAATCTTTTCATCTTTAGGGAGTCTCAAAAGGGCTTAAAGAAGACTCCAAGGGGGCTACAAATCATGTATTAAATTGGTTCAGGTAGAGCCCGCTGCTAGGCTCAGACCAGGAGTCTCTTCGATAGTTAACTTGGAATGTCTCCCAAAAGGGAAGAAAACACAAACCACAGTGTAAGTCCTCCCTCAGTATAGAAACCGTAGTCATGGCTTCAAGGATAGCCTCATCTGAAGGTAATTCAAAATCTAAGAAATCATGCAAACGAGGGTCGACAGTCCCAAAGGGTGAAGTAAACTAACCGTACTCCATATGTCGATGGAAGTTCTTTCCAGAACTGGTAGAGTCTATCAATGAAGAATCATGATCACGAGGGATTGAGGATCTACTAACAATGAGATCTGACTCAGAAGGATAATCAATCCTACTTGGACCAAGAGGGGGAAACAGAGGCTCCCATGCCCCCATTGGATAAGACAATGGATCAATTGTTGAGACCAAGTCTCGAGAGGGAGCACATGATTGCACAAGTTCCTGCTCAGAAGCAATTGAACATTGAGGATAAGATGCCACATAATTAACTCGTGGCAGGGTAGAGTTTACACGAACGCTAGGAACATATAAAGGGGTAGTCTAAAATAATGTCGAATTAGGATGGTGATTATCAGATGCCACCTATTCAATAGTAACAATGCTTCCATTATGAGGGAAATGAATCACCCAGAAGAGCGTAGACACCACAACATTCATAGCATATACATAATCACGCCCAAGAAGCATATTGAAATCTAACGAGCCTTGTACCACTATAACATCGACATGGACAATATTCCCACCTAATGAGATAGGCAACTGAGGAAGAACCCCCAAATACTCACTAGGACATCTATCAAAAGCCAATAGTTCATGCGAAGAAGACATAAGCTCGGGAGATCCCAAGACTTTCCAAACCGAGGAGGATAAAATACTTGCAGAGGCTCCTTCATCCACAATACATCGATAAATGTTTGTTGAATTAACTTCAACCCTTATTTGAAAAGTTGTGGTAGAAGGAAGATGAGTCTCAACAAGGTCATTCCAATCAAAGGAAACCATCCTAGGGCTTGGAGGGGGTGTGCTAAAAACGAGCTGAATGCCCCCTTGTTCTGAAAGTATTGAACCAGAAATGCTAAAAACATAGTCGGTAGAATGTCACTCCCCAAAAGAAGAGTGGGATCATCCAATAACTGCATCGGCATGACCACTTTCGCAACCAATGGTTGAATAGGTTGTGGGACTGCATGGTCTAAAGGCACCTCAACCCCCAAAAGAGGAGTGGGATCAGCCGACGACTACATTGGGATGACCACTTTTGCAACCAATGGTTGAATAGGCTACGAGACTACATGGTCTAGAGGTACCTCACCCCCCAGAAGAGGAGTGGGATCAGCCGATGACTGCATCAACATAACCACTTTCACAACCAATGGTTGAATATACTATGAGGAAAAGTTAGAAGACTCAAAATCAGAAGAGCTTGCAGACAGGGACCACAATCTTTGTACCTCTGGAATGTCAGGGCACAAATGAGTAAGGTGATCTCCCTTGAAAATCTTACAAGGGAACTTACTCTTACATCCTATCCATCTAGGTTTCTCAACAGAATTAATTCCCCCAGCATGACTGGGAGTGGTTGGTTGCACATATCCAACATGACTTGCAAAGGTTGGTGATGGGTCGATAACATGACTTGCAGAGGCTACAAACCTATTACCAGTATGACTAGAAGTGACTAGACTTTTTCCCCCAGCATGACTTGTAAAGGGTGGGTGTGTACCCCCATCATAACTTGTAGAGGTTGGGTGTTGGTCTTCAATGTGACTTGCAGAGGTTGTCAACCTATCTCCAACATGAATTGCAGAGATTGGTGATTTCATCTTCCTATTCTTCCTCTTTCTATTTCGTTTAGACTTCCAGTTACTAGTAACTTTACTTTCACCAGAGGAAGGAGAAGGAGGAGGAGAAGACTTTGTTGATGAAGAAACATCAACAGGGTGCCCGTGACATAAAGTGCTTAACTGAGAAGTTTCAAGAGCATTTGTGACATTTGGAATGGTACCCAACCAAACTGGTAATCCCACATTCAACCCAGGAATGTACAAAATGACCATCAAAGGGACACCAACGTTTTTGAAGAAGGGAAAAGCACAAGAATCCCCTTGTGAAGGAGTTCCTTGGTTGGTATCATTAAGAAATTTAGCCATGAAGATCTTATGCATAGGTTCTCCCCTTGAGGGATCATTCAAATCCGTAAAATTCTCACACACTGACTCTGAAGAACCAGTGGTATCAAAACAACGGCTATAAAAAGGAGGCTCCACGTTTCTAAACGGAAGACCAACAAGTCCTCACGACTGGCAGAGTGGGCGGTCTACCACCCTAGGTCAGAGACCCAAAGCCACGAATGACTAACTCACTATGGAAAACTAGGGAGCACAGAGCACACACTAAAATTTCCTAAAGGCAAATCAAGCAAATGACTAACTAGTTGGAAGAACAGTTACACCAACCAACACTAGAGAAACTTACCGATGCAAGTGAAAATCGAAAACAGAAGAACCCTCTGGGTATACTCTGCAAAGCGTGGCCCGATGTCTGTCCTAGGTACTGCAGTATACCCACGTAGTCACCTATGTATGTCACTAGAAATATAGGCAACTAGGTTGCCAGCACGTGAACAATCACTAGGCGAGTACAGTCAAAAGTCGGGTAGACCACAATGAGCAGGGTATCGAGCCCAAAACCTATAAAGGGTATCGAAAGAAAGTTGTTTGGAAGACAACTGAGGACCTCGAATGGATTTGAGACCCATGAAGTGCCATGACAAATGAAATCAACGGAATCCCAAGACAAGCCCTCTATATGTGTTCTCCACTGCGATTGGTCAAGCTTTGGAGGGGTTATCTCCGCTACCTTTCCGCACGTGACCTCATGTTTATCCCCTGTGTTAGAGAGGGGTCCCAGATAACTTTCACGATACTGGACTTTGACGCTCCCTATCACAGACTCTTATGTATGTTTTTCATCCTTGAAGAGTTTCCTCTCCAACCTAAATCAAGACTCTAGCCTAGACTAGTTGATGAACCCTATAAAACATAAAGTCTAGTTGATTTTAATTAACATTCTTTTTACTGGCTTGATTTACTCAAAACGGTAAGGTAGTGCAACTAATGGTGTTAAGACTCTTGCGAAAAAATGTTAAAACTTACATGAACACTGGCAAAGAATGATTATATATATATATATATATATATATATTTGAAATGCTTTTAAAATTAGAAGAAAACACAACGTTATGCTAGTTTCTTTTTCTTTTTCAAATAACAATGCAAAGAAAATGCCAGAAAAGAAAGAGATCTAACAAACTAATTTTTTTTTTTTTTTT
>SNQJ01S0020050.1:199758-211431 GCA_010110895.2 Picea sitchensis
AAACAAAAATACTAAGGCATAATCCCAACAACACACAAAAGATAATCACATCCATGGGGTGAGATTCAACTTAGTCACTCTTGGCAGACGAGAACAAGAGTTCTCCTATTGAACCTCCTCTACACACTCTATGCGGAGGAATTTGACTGCACTCTATGCAGGAATCTCCTGGTTCAATCAGTGGGATAAGTGAAACTCATTCCCTCCATTCCCCCAGATTTCTAATCTGCCATGAGATCACATATGCAGCATAAATAATGAAAGAATAACAAGAAGCAAGCATACAACAACATAAGGTTAACAGTATGCAGAGAATAATCACGGCCATGAAATTTGAATCAATTTCCTCTATTAACTCAATATCTGTACATGGGGATTTTCCACCAGATCTCTGCCTATTTTCCTTCCTTCTCCTCAACGCTAATGCTGATACTGACTCTACCACTAATCCAATAATACAAAGGAGGGTGTCTTTATCCCGTTTTCCCTCTCAAAAGCTAAATTGTCAAATCTAAACTTAATGGTCTTATCTACCTGCACTAAATCTACTCTCTCTGCATTAAATCTAATAAGTTCCTCTGTTGTACAAGGACGAGAGCTTATCTGCTCGTGGTCTATTTCAGTATACAAATACGCCTAAATATGGAGGCTTCTATATAAATGGCGGCGCTCATCAAAATGGTTAAAACCGTGATGCTGGCGTCACCCTGCGGTCTTTTCCTTTCTCTAAATGCAATCCCGCGTAACGAGGTACGGATGCTCCTGCATCACAACAGTAGTAATAGAAGGAGGAGTAGTGAAATCTTCTGAGATCAGAGGTCTGTTTGGAAACACAGCTTCCAGGGAAGGGGGAGTGACAAGGATCTCTTCCTTTTATACTAGACCAGGAGGAGAAAACTCAGCAGGAACACTCCCAAAATTCAGAAAATAGGAAGCCTCAGAGGAAGGACGACTATGAAGCTGATAATAAGACAATGGAGTACTCACAGAAGGGGAAGGCGCATTACTTGTTTCGGCGATGGACACTTCTTTCGCAGAGCTCTTTCCCTTTCTGCACGCTGCTTCCGAGTCAGCTCCTGGTGTAGCTAAAGGTAGGTGTGGATTAGACCTCGTGTGTCTGCCTCTCGAAGCCACAGTTGATAGAACAGGTTCTCCCCAATGGAGTCATCACAGTGGAGTCGCCAGGTGCACACTAGAAATATTCAAGTTATGATATCTGATGCACCTTCAGAAACAGTTGATCTTTGTCGTTCAATCCCATGGAAAATATTCAACATCGTCCCCGGCAACGGCGCCAGAAATGTTGGCTATCGGAAGTCACCCCTGGATTTCTTGCAGGAGCAGATCTTGATGCCCATCAGTTTAATGTCATGATTTATTTTGGAAGGGGTGATCAAATGGAAGGAAACCCAGAACGATATCGTCTCAACTCAGAAACTAGGCCAGGCATGCATGAACGAGTGAGGTCTTGATAAACTCCAAACAGTGAGTTGTAGCAAAAAGGGTGAGTAGGAGGAAGACTTATGCAAGAAGAGTGCGAAGGTCTATCACAGACATCAGGTTCGTAACAGACTGGAGGAGAAAGCATTCAAACACAAAGTCACTTTATATTCAAATACAGAAAACCAGAGAATACAAAAATGTCACGACAAATACTTTATCATAACATAACTGTAACAATCCACGTGAATCATTCAACTGTGAACCCTCCGGCATGAGACGAAACAAAGATGGAAAAAGGAGAACTGTTTGTCATAAACCAAGAAGTCTTAAACACAGAGGCATAACCAGGAAAATAGAATGTTCAATGAAACTTTATAGTCGGGAGCTTAGCTCTACCATCGATAGATACAAAAATGGAAAAAATGCCTACATATACTCAAAACAACAACATCAGCGGAACCAAGAAATTGCATTGAAGGCTTTGTGTCTGCATGGCTTCTGACATTCTGCAGCTGCAATCTTTGAATAATCGTGCAACTTATGGCAGACGCGATCGATCTTCTGACAGTTTATTCGGCGAATCGGCGTGCCTTTAATCTAATGCAGAACTTTCCCATTATGGCGGAGATGATGTCTAACCACCACAAACCGCTTCAATAACTGCTTCTTGGGATCGAGAACGGCCCAGCCAACTCAGCATTTCGGGATATGGAGTACTCCTCACGCCGCCACCTGGAATAACTGAACAGCTTGGAGGACAGGTATGCGTAGAGGCCAGTGCGAAGGATGGGGCACAAGACAGGGGTGGTGGAATCGGATTATGTGGACAAGGCCTGAACAGATAGTAAGGTGAGGAAGGTTGAAGGAGAGACATTTGGCAAAGGATCGAGCGCAGGAGGCAAGAGGGTAGACATGGAAAGGAACGGGACACGTGGTAGGCGGTAAATAGATGATAAGACGAGGAAGAGGCCATGTGGACGAGTGATGGAGAGAGGGAACGATGACACACGGTAGCATGGGAAAGGTGGGCAGGAAGAGGACACGACGGGAGGTGGGACCACGCGGGTTAAATTCAATGTAGATGAGAGGGACGAGGCCGTCGATGAGCCGTTGATCCGGGCTCCTCGATCGTGGTCGCTGAAAACTGCATCCCTGATTCTGGACCCCCCCCCCTCTGCTTAAAGGTAGAAATGTCGGGTGGGTCTGGAATGGTCTTCATCGCCGTTGATCTGGGCATGCCAATCTAGACCGTTGGAGAGGTTCCCCCCCGATTCCGGACCCCCCCCCTCCGCTTAAAGGTAGAAAGGCAAGGGGGGTCCAGAATCCAATGTGCACCGTTGATCCGGGCACGCGAATCCCAGCCGTCCAAACTTGATTTTCGTTTAACATGGGCGCATTCGCATCAAAACATAGGACAAATGGGTTTTTAACCCTTTCTTTTGCGTTCTAGCCCCCCTTACAAGAAATATCGCTAACAATAGTGTTTTGGAAAATAAGGAATCTAAGATGGCCTAATGCCAGGGAAACGTGTATGGTGTAAATTAGGGTTATAACACTCTCCTTCTTCTTCTTTTTCCAATTCTCTCTGCAAATGTGTGTGCAATTGTTTAGCTATATCTATTCTATGTAGGTCAACACATTTACACTATATAGGATCCGAATGTGGCGATGAGAATTTAGATTTACATTTGTTAAGAAAGAACCAAACAAGACTTGGAAAAACAAATGGTGACATAAATCTATACCAAAAATAAACCTCTTATTTTGGTCATTGGCACATAGAAAGCTCCACAGAAGTGAAAACCATAAGAATCATGAGCTTGAGAGTCTAAAATGTGAAAACCATAGAAATATCCCCGAACTTGCACACTCCTCTCTCTCTCAGAAAGTTCAAACCCTAAAGGACCTCCTTCTAACTTTTGCACACTTCTCTTCAAAACCCTAGAGAGAAGGAGACAAGACTCTCTTCACCACTGCACTAAAAGATTCCTTTCTGGCACAATTGGCATAGTTGGGAAAGTGATCCCTATAACATGAGCACCCTACCATGTCATGTCCCATTTTGATAGCTTAGGGTTTTGCACGTAGGATGATAGGGTTGGCTATGAGTGCTACGATAGCCTATGGTTTCAACATATGGAAACAGTCAATGTAATAGAACTAGATAAATATTGAAACATATTATCTCTAATAGATAGATATTGAAACAATCAATGTCACTTACGCTTGGAACAATTGTCGTAGGAGAGAACCTCAAATCTAGAAGAAGGCATGGAATTCTTATCAAACTAGACATGTAAAAGGCATCTGAAATATAAGGTTAAGCCGTTGTTGAAATCGATGTGAAGAGGATATCCCCCTTACATCATCTAAAATAGAAGGTGAACATGTGGTTGAAATGAGGGTTAAATGAGCAAAATCCAACAAAGGATAGCAAGTGAGATAAATGAGGGATAAATGAGAAAGGAATAAAAAAAAAATAGACATTAGGTCTAGGTTCTAACATGTTCAATGGACTTCCTTTTACTTCTGGGAATATTCTCTAAGAAAATGTATCGATGATGTTCAAGATGAATGAATTTTCCAAAATACCAAAGATGAATGAACACAAATCACATGAAGACAAAAGTACAAAGGTCATCTCTCAAACCCTAAAGGAAACACAAGGATAAACCCTAGCCCTCCCTAGTGCGCACTTATTTTATCCTACTAGCAAACCCTAGAAGGTCTTCTCCTAAGATTTGCACACTACTCTCTCTTTTGTGGACTTCTTCTACTAACTAGGCATGGCATAGAGAAGAGGCGCAAGTGTACCATGTTCTAGAGTGAGTCTTAGGCTCCTCTTTCTATATTGATCAAGAGGTTCCCTTTTGAGCCTACATTAAAATATAACTTAATTTTTCACAGGGAGGACTTATAAAATTATATTAGTTATTTAAGACACATTTTATTATTTATACATATCTAGAAGACTCTAAATAGAAGGTGGTGAGAAGACAACTTTATAATATCATCTGATCACTGGGTATTTGGAAGAAACAAAACATCTGAAGCTCTGAAAGACAACTAAAAGGTTCTTCATATTCTACAACTGATCTCAGAGAAAATGGAAACTACAAGTCATTTCATCATCAAAATACAACTGAAGGTTTTTCACATGCTACAACTGAGACTTGAGTATTTGGAAACTACAAGTCATCTAATCCTCAATAGGCAACTGAAGATTTCTTCACATACAACTAGCCCTTAATAATTTCTCCACCAAACTTGTAGCATACTTGGTTTGTGACACAACACAAAACCATTGGTTTGTCAAAATTCTATACCTACACAATAATGAAAGAGTCCTAAACCAATCTTATCAAAAGTTGAACAAAAATCAGATTTTACCTTCTGAATTGCGTTGACCTTACTACCTATGATGATTATGTCATTCACATAAACAAATACAACCACCAAATCATCATTGTCTTTCTAACATAAAGACTGAATTAGAAGGGCTTCTTTTAACTCCAAATCTTGGGCCTATTTCAAATATTTAAAACTTGTATCATCTTACACATGACATGCTCCATACAATCTACTTAAAACCCCTAGGAATGATACATAAGGAAGTAAAAGAAAAAAAAATTACAATAAGGAAGTAGCTAAGTCTAAATNTTAAAAAAAAAAAATCACAAGCACATAAAGTTGGGAGAAGAGGGAAAAGAGGAAGCGAAATCTAAGGGAAGGATGTAATAAAGGTTAATGTTTGAGAGGGAAATTTAGAGGGAAACAAATAATCAAGGAAAGTATGCTTGGCATATTGAATAACAGTGACACACAGACATAAACCTTGATAGCCATATATATCCATATATATACCTCAAGATATTCTATCCCGAGGTCATATCATTCAAATTTATGAGTACATTTGACCCCATATCCCTTACAAACAACTGTCTTCCTGTAGTGTGTTTTTCCTGAGTATCTCTGCCACTCCCACAAACTACCAATCCCACCTACCATCGAGTATTTTTGGGCTCCACCTAGAGAGTTGGTTGTGCACACCTCTCATTGGATACCGATCATTAAATCTATATTGTCTTGACATATCTATTGCATGAATACATGTCACTACGGAAGTAGTATGGAACCATCCCTTGGTCTATTGTACAAATACATAGACATAAATAGAAACAACTTCATCTATTGTGAGACCTTCGGGGGTATCTTGTTATGTTCCTTAGCACTCTGCTAGCTAGGTTACCTTTCCATATCCAACCTGCTAGTTTGTGCATTAACATTTTAGTGTTAACCTCCCCCCCTCCTGTTGTTCTTGCTGTCAGTTCGTTGATTTCCATTGTTGTTGAGTTAAAATGGAAAACACAAATGGAAATAAATTTATTAATTAATGAGGAAGATGAAAAGTCAGAAAAGGAAAACGATTCTCAGAAAAGGGTGAGCGAAGTCAATATAATTAATGTCTTTCTAATAGTGAGATAGTTAATAGTGATTTAGTTATAGTTATCATGAGAATTATCCTTACATTTCCCTTATATTTTCAATGCTTATCTTTAGCTATACTATAATATGAATATCGTTGGCCTAATGTTTCCTTCACCCTCGATGGAGTGTAGGTACAACCAAATATGTATCTATCATACCTAGCATCCAGCTCGAACGATGAAATTTCGAGAGGGACAAGGGAAAACATATCCAACACATGTAACAAGGTGAAAACAAATAGAGGTGAAATGGTTAGAAGAAAGTTTGGTAGGTGGATGAAATTATTTCTTGTTGAAGGAGGATCATGCTCTTATGATGATGAGAGCATAGGTGACATCGAGGTTCCCTTGAGGTACAAACACCCACTGAAAGAGTGGGTGCCCAAGGAACTACCAGAGTTGGACATCGACTTCTATGTTAATGAGAGGATGTCTCGCATTGCTCCATCATCCATCCATGGCCTTGGTTTATTATCCATGGTCAACATAAAGGTAAAATATGGAAGATTGGTTGAATTATTTGAGTATGTTGGTCCATGTTACACTTATGGAGTATGGTTGAGGCTAGTCCAATATATGCTGAGTATGCGAAGATACGCACTCACCACAAATTATATACAACTGAAAAACAATAATAAAAATAAAGGAGCAACTATGTATATTGATGGAACGCCAAAGGAATATTGCAGGTCTTATAAATAGTGCAATGCTTGGGACGACAAGAAAGGAATCCAATTGCATTTTTGAGGAGCGTGAAGGTAATAAGATATTTGTATGTGCGGTGAAAACAATAACTGTAGGTGAAGAGTTGTTGGTCGATTACAATTTGAATCGAGTCGACCTAGGAATGTCTTCTTTTGCTATGGTACGAAACCCATTATATCCAAACTTAAAAAGGGATTACTTAATTTGTTAATGTTTCATTTGTGATGAAATTTTATTTTATTTTTGAATGTTCCATCTGCTAATTTTTGCTCGATGTTTCATTTCCAAATATTTTCTAATTTGTATGTGTGAATGTTTCATTTGATAATATTTGCCAATATTCCATTATTTCATATATTGTCTTTTCAATATTTATTGCACATACTACCATTCATCCTGAAATTATACCATAGTGGTGATCGGGGCAAAGGCCTTGAGCATGGAAAAGGCGTTGATTAGGGAAAAGGCCCCATTCCTAGCACCACATTGACTAAAAATGATGAATATATAAGCAATGAAGAGATATTTGATTCTAGAGACCCCTTGCAGACAATAGAATTGTCCCTAAGAAAGGCGAATAGGGAATTATGGGATGTGGTCGCTACTGGGCTGGAGCCAGATGAGGATATCCTAAGGATAGCTAAATTATGCATTAACATAGCAAATTATGGGGTAATTCATGTCATCTAACAATATCAATTTTTGGTTTTAAATTTTGTAATTTGATATATGCAATTAACACATATTTCTCATTGTAGACTTTTCTGAGATTGATGAGAGGAGAAGGGGAAGGTCCTGGTAGTAGCAGCAGGAAAGCAATAGTGAACCCACATTTGCACATATCCATGAGGCTATTTTACACCCCAAGTGTGCCTCCTAAGACCGATTCTATACCTCATAGGGGTGATGCCACACCCCCACAACACATGCCAGATCCTGCAGGTGGTGTACATGATCATGGAACTGATCATTCTTCCAGTGATTGTTACCCTGGTGCTACAAGTATCCAAAACACAGGAACAACCGCGGTATCATTTTTGGTTGACCAAAACATGGTTCCTCTAAAAATAGTACAACTACCACGTATTTAATATATGTCCTTATCTAGATTCTTGTTATATAATTGTTTAAACAACCACATATCAATGAGATTTAAATTACTAATGATGACGATTTTTTATAGGAAACAATGTGTTCTACAATAGTTTGCATGACTATGCATTATAACTTTTAGGGCCGACCATTTGAATACGATGGAACCGACAAAATTACAAACTAAAAAGCCTTCTTATCTCTAGACTGGTTGGCGAGTTTGGTGACTCATTCAATAAGCCGGAAGTCTTAAAAAGGACTGGCAAGCATTTGAAACATGTTAGAGAGGTGTATAGGAATAAATTAGTACAGGACCCCAAGTGCGAACGCCCTTTGGTTGTCCACGAGAGGGAGTGGAAAGAAATTATTCTCGATGCAAGAGAATTAGCGATGAAAGCAGAAGGGAAGAAACCACCTGACCCTGGAAGGTAAGAGGTGTTTTCAATTTACTATCATGGTCTTTTGTTTACTTTACAAGGAAAAAAATCAATATCTAACATATTTCAAAATATTGCGTAGACTCGAAGACACTTCCAAGGAAACAAAGGAAAGAAAAGACAAACATTACCAACATAAACTGGGCCAAGGTGGTTATGGGAGATTGAAGGCACGGGTTGTAAGTGCCTAAACATTTTACGTTTTTTTTTTATCATCGTCACAAAATATATAGTTCATTCCAGCTAGTGACTAATGATTTTGATGTTGCTCAATGCAGGGGGATTTGTTCAACAACGAAGTCACAGAAGAAGATCTAAAGTTTGGGTTCACACAAGGTTTTGATGGCGTGGTTGCGCGATGAAGAATCTTGGGGAAATTTCCATATGTCTCTATGGGGGACATGGTAAATAAAATGAAATTAGAAACTTGTCGATTAGATTTTAATCATTGATTACTTGTAATGTAAAATATATTTTTTATTCATTTAAAATGTAAAATAATGTGTGTCATTTCCACATTTGCAGGAGAGTAAAAATGCTACCAATGCTCCTAATGTACCCAATGAACCACGTCCCGATCCCCATATTGATTCAAGCGTTGTTTTCAAAGGACCATTACATAGTGGTATGCATGCATTTTTAATGTTTTTCCATTTTTCAATGAGTATTAATATTTAGGGTAGATTCTGTACTAAATACTTATATTGTTTCATATGGAAAGGCATGTAGATGTTGATCGAGAGTGGAGATCAACAAGCACAGAAACAACAATGTGGTTAACAACTATTGTTTCTATTGCACCGGCTAATCCAGGTATAAAACTTTGTAACTAAATCTGTATTAATTAAATTTCTCTAGGAACAGTGAATAAAAATATCACTTGATTTTTTTTTTATGTTGCAGCAGTGGATGCCCATGCTCATCCTCAACCTCCGTGCCAAAATACTAGAAGTTCATCATGGCATGAGGTGTTGAGTACTGATGATGCAAAATGTCAAGAAGGCCCAATAACTGTGGGGGATCAGTTAAATTATGATGATGACTTAATTTGTGCTTTCATGGAGACCAAGAAGAAGAAGAAGAAGAAAAACAAATGATTAGACATTTTATTATTAATATAAATCCAATATATTTTTGGTCCATTGTAATGTATTTTGTTTTCCTACATGTCATGAATGTTATTTTCTTTCATGTTTTTTTCTTACATTTAATGTTACTATCATTTTTAATTATAGTTGTAAAATCTAGATAGATTGGGTATAGGGAAATGAGAGTGATGTGAGAGGGGGGGAGAGGCCAAAAGAGCTTCCACCTTCATGTGGTTGGTCATGTTCAGCAGAGAATAATTTATTCTTGAAACAAAGAGAATTGCATTAAGGTATTTGTCTTTAGTCATTAATTTGTAAAGATTTTTACATCTTTAATTACTATTATGAAATATAATTAAGTCATGTGATGAATTGAAGGATGGAGAGGAGCAACATTGGAGGCACCCCATCACTCAAAGGTATGGATCTTGTTAAGGAATAGTTTAAGGTGATTTTTGGTTGATTTTTGACTATCATGATATTTCGTAATGAATGTGGAGATCAATGATTTTTTATAGGAAATTTGAATTTAACAAGACAAAGTTATGATGACTCCATGAGTGTTAAATATGCATGGTGGTGGGTACAATACCCCAGGTATGTCTCTGTAGTCAACATTGTTTCTAGCCTAAATCAATGTAGTACACATTGAATGCGGTGATCCTGAGGTTAATCATCCTCTTCATATGCTTATTTCTCCTCCTAGAAGGTTTGAACCTCCTAACCTAAGCTAGACTACCCCTACATACCTCAGCCTACCCTAAACGTAACCTACATCCTAAGCCTAGAAATCGTAGACTCTTAGTGTCCTAACGCAAGACATCTAGACCTAATCTCTGTAGCTCCCTAAAGATACTAAAGCTACTAACTTGGCACTCAATTTAGGATTGACATAAGTATTACAAAGACAGTCCCACCATTTTAATGTTAGATATAGATTCACTTTGACACAGTCCCCCATTCTTCAAAGTTTTGGGGCGACTAATATATCATTTGATTTATTGCAATGTATACAACAACATACCATTGTAACTGTGTTTGGTTGTCTCCAAAATTACTCTGTATTTTTCATCTAGGGCATTAACTGACTAAAGCCAATAACTTCTATCATGTTCCTTCTAACTAGATTTAGATACTAAGTTCCATATAAGTATACCTTGCAATTGTTGTTGTCACCATGTTTTTGTGGGTTTGTTCTTTTGGTCACTTGTTTATTAAATATTTCCTTGAGCTAATGATATAGTTGATCCTGTGATGAGCACACAATTCTTATTATGTTCCCTATAGTTAAGTGCAACTTATAATCATTTATCATAAATAAGGAAATGATCTTTTTCTTAAATTTGGATTTGAGTCCTAGTTGATGGCATAATTTAGATTTATGTGTCTTGTGGTGATTAATTGTAGCAATGGGAAGAACTTCTTATCATTCAATTGAGTTCAGTAATGAGGTGTGTTGTGTCTTTGTCCAGACTATGAATAGGATATTTAAAACAATCTAGTATCAAGGTTCCCATTCCATTCCACATGCCTTGTGAGTGGAAATAATGCCATTTTTAATACCATAACCCCTTGTCCAACTGATGATTGTGTTATTTTTTTAACCAATTCTCTCCAAGGTGATATTGTTTGCTTATTATTTCATTGTCTATGTCTATCTTTGATGTCATCACCTATGCTATCCACTTTTGTTGTAATTTCAGGGTAACTATAAATACAATTATATTTTAAGGATGATTCATCTTTGCATCCATGAATTGGATATCTACAATTTCAAACTTTGAGTGTGAAAAGTAATCCACTTTGTTTTTCTGAGTGGTGGGTCTGTCATGTTCAACACTGGTGGCCCCTTCTCCATTATGTTAAAACAAAAGACCTAGTTTAATTTTGTTTTTATATATAAGATATCCACCCTTTGTGTCAACACTTTATTTATGTTCTCTACTACCGACACTCTTGCAGTTCCCTCTCTACCTTCTTTTGGTATCCATACTAGAGAATCCTAACTCATTTTATCAAGAAAATGTTGGGATAAAGGGGATAGATCTTACATGGACCTCTAAGGATGGATCATATTAATCTAATCACTTAATTTCTTCTCTCGATCAAAATAGTAGGTGTAAATGAGTTGTAGGAACAGACATATGTCACACCAAATACTAGATTGGATGGGCTATGCACTTTTATTCAACCTCCATTTAGCAGGCCTACACCCACTAGGATTTTGAGGAGATCTCGTTCTTATCACAATTCATTTTCCACTACAAACCCCCTTTATGAAACCAACCTTCAATCGCTAGGTATTTTTAATTTCACCCATGGTTACATAGTCAAGTCCTCTCAAATATGGACTCTCCCCTAAAGACATTGTCAGACAATGAATTGACTAATCTGCGGTTGCTGACTCACAAGGGAAATCAT
>SNQJ01S0020051.1:25851-38893 GCA_010110895.2 Picea sitchensis
TAACCTATAAAACATTGAGCAGAAAGTACATGACTGTTTGCTGTCCTAAAACAGCAAAAGAAGACAGCCAAACAGTTGAAACTTAGAGCCATACCAAGGTCAAGGACAGACCTTAGATGGCAGCCTCATAGGACCTCAGAATTGCAACACTCATTTGTCATGGCCTTAACAAAAATGTAGTTGTTACCCACTTAGTTGCACCAAGAAGGACTGACAATGATCCGCAAAGGTTGAACAAATCAATTGCTCAAAATCAAAGTTTAGATGTCCAACCAAGTCTTATGACCCCTTCAATTTTTATTTTTCTTCTTCTTCTTCTTCTTTATGCATGATCCATACCTCCATGGCGGAATTGTAATAAAATGAGCTAGCATGAGGACTCTATTATGTAAAAGACTCGGCTCCCTAAGACTTACTCATCAGTGCATACTCTAGAGTTGTTTTTTTCACTTGTTAATTATATCTTGCTCGTCAAAGAGTTAAAATTTCTAAGTTTTTTCACTCGTTGCCTCCAAAGTTGGAGTGTGTACTAATGGATAGGCCTTAGTAAGTTTTCCAAGTCTAGTGTCTAATGTATATTATCATGCTAGACATTTGTATAGAGTCTTATCGACATGCACTAAGTCCCCCTTTGGATTTTTATTTTTTTTAATAAGTCATAAAAATTCCCGCAAAATGGGATTTTTACTTTGTAATTGGATGTAATAATAAAAAAGTGGTACTAGGAGATGTTGTATGCCATGTGGGTATACGTTTTCCATCTCACATCTCAGAATACCCCTTTTACCTGTGTACCCCCTTTTCGAAATAAATTATTGACTTATTCTCTTATAAAAGTCAATTTTACTCAAAAAAGGTGAACAAAATCAAAATAAATCAGCATTCCTATTTTTAAGGAAACATTTCCGAGACATGTTTTGAGTTAACTCACCCTCTCTCTTGGTTCACTGTGTTGAAATCTTTTAACTGCGAAGAATATTCTAATTATAATTGAGTTATTATTATATAGATCAATCCCCTTTTGTGGATTGATCATGTCGGGCTTTGTATATGACCAAATCCCCTATTGTGGATTGGTCAAACCATGTTTATATGGTGCTAATTGAGAAGTCGGCCCCTAGGGCTAATTAAAGTGGTTTTAGCCACTAGTTGAAGAAGTCGGCCCAACTTGGTGAAGAGACACAACCCTAGCGCTCCTCAGCTAGTATAAAATTATAAATAAGAGAGAATAGCTCCCCGTTCTCACACTCACTCAGTCACTCATCTAGTGCACAAGTTTTGGAGGTAGCTACAGTTGGAAGAAGGAGAGAGAGGCACATTGCTCAGTCTTGGATATTCTCTAATGTTTGGTCTTTTCTCTTGGCATTGTATTGGCAATCTATATTAAGGAATTTTTTGTTGGGTTTTCTCCCCCATGAGGGTTTCCCAAGATAAAATGTTGTGTACCTTGTGATTGTGTTTCTCTCAGTGATCCTGCTTATGCTATTATTGTCTAGTAAATTGAAAAGAACTTAATAGCAGCTCTAGATTTAGCATGGTATCAGGGCTTGACTGAATAGATCACCTTTCAATAGGTAACCAAAAACGTCACTGTTGTCGTACAAGAAAATTAGGGCTTTTTATTGGAAGAGAATTCATCCTAAAAACTATCTAGGGAAGTGAGCCCTAGCCTAGCAAACTCATTGGCACCTTGAGCGCACCTTTTCAGTGGACAGAGCCTCCAGAAAGTGAAACCCTAGTTTTTACTAGTACCAGAAAACCAGGAAACCAAAACCAGTACCAATCCAAATTTGCGCAAGTCCAATTTCAAGGGGTAAAATTTAAATTTTCTAAAAACAGACTACACCAGCCTACTCGCCTCAACTCAATGCACCTCCTGGTAAGTTCAGATTCAATTTCTGAGCACTTTCAATTTTTGGTCATTTTCCCAGCTCTAGGTCAAGATGTCTGCAACCACCAAGCTTGTTGACAAGTTAGAAGGTGTGGAAAACTTTCGTGCCTGGAAGTATAGGATTGCACTCATTCTTGAAGAGAATGACCTTGCAAAATTCATAAAGGAAAATGTACCAGAACTCGAAGAAGATGCAGCTAAAGCAAAGTACAAGAAGGATATGGTTAGGGCCAAAGAATCATTGCAGACTCTATTAAAGATCACTTGATCCCTCAAGTGGCTTCTAAGAATACTCCAAAAGAGATGTTTGAGGCCCTAACTAGAATGTATGAAGGAAAGAACATTAACCGAAAGATGAACTTGAGAACCCAACTCAAGAATACAAAGATGCAGAAAGGAGAAACAGTTCATGAATATTTCTCTAGGGTTACTCATTTCAAAGAACAGTTAGAAGCAATTGGAGACAACTTGGATGAAGATGAACTCATCATGACAGCTCTTAATGGTCTCACAAGACCTTGGGATGCCTTCAGCCAAACCATCTGTGCAAGAAAGGAGAAACTCCAATTTGACAATTTGTGGGAATAATGTGTTCAAGAAGAAGCAAGAGTAGCTAACCGAGAAACTATGGAAACTTGAGTAAAGTGGGTTTTGAGTTGAGATTCTTTTGGAGAGATCTCAACACTTGATTAGAGATGGGATGAGATGATCTCATCCACCCATCTTTTAGGTTCCCTTATGTTTCCTTAAGAGGGGCGCATAGGGCAAGTAGAGGCTCATTCTCACTTGTATGTTCACCAAAGGAGCTTGGAGAAGGGCAAGGAGATGAGAATGGAAGCATTAGGAGAGGAGAGTGTGGGTGCCTCCTTTCATGGAGGGCTCATGAATGCTTAGGGCCCAGCTTATTTGTGGTTGTTGTTCTTGCTTGGAGGAGGGCGCACTTATAGCAGGAAGGTCTTGCAGTGGTCAAATTGCTTTGAGGACAGTTTCAGTGGAGAGGTAGCTCACATATTCAGAGTTGTGTGCAAGGGTTTCTCCATCAGAGCTTCAGGGAGAAAGGGCGCTTCATTTCAGTGGATAGAGAAACATTTTAGGAGGGCGCACCATGCTTGGGTGCATCTTTCACTCTTGGACTTGTGTTGCATCTTGAGACAAGTTGTTATTGTATCAGGTTCATTTGTTTCATGTACCTGTTGTATTCCACCTTCTATTCTCCACATATATATACTTCCATTCCAAATTGGTTTTCCCCCGGGGGGTTTATCCAGGGTGATGTTGACCAAAAATACTTGTGTTCATTTCAAGCATGCTTAGAAGTGTAAAATCAGCATTTAAAGTTGTAAAGATGTAGGAGGTAGTGTTATTTGTTCTGAGTATATTGCATGTGCAAACATTGGGATAATAAAACACTTGCAAGGGCACCTCAAAAGGACACTTAACCATCAAAACTGTGAGCAGAAAGTACTTGACTGTTTGTTGTCCTAAAACAACAGCGAAGGACAGTCTTGAAGATAAAACTTAGAGCCACCTTGAGTTCAAAGACAAACCTAGATGGCAGCCTCATAGGACCTCAGAAAATCTACACTTGGTATGGCAGAGTTGACAGTTTCCTGAAGAGCTTGGGCTTTGTTATCCCCTATCCTACGGATAACTAAGGAGATCATGTCTCAAGGACCACAGGTCCCAGACATGGAGTGTCGAGAGCCAGATGACTTGAGCATGGTCCCGGAGGGCCCCTCTTTTCCTCAATGCAACCCATTTATCAGCAGCAGCAGCATCCATCCCACCAGCCTGGTCATGAAGTAGCAGTAAGTCTTGCTCCACGAGGTAATGAGTCCGAGTATCATGGTATGTATCACTCTGATTATTGAAGCACTTGAATATGTTGCATTGAATTCTCCTTCACTTCATAACGATTGCTTGGAAATTATGCTCTCTAACTTGTTCATACTTGGAAGGGTGACATGATGCCCTAGTAAGTTGATTTCCCTTTAGGATGTGTTGCCACTGGATGGATCTATGAAAGGTCATCGTCCGTCCCTCCATACTTACCACTCTCCATCTCTATCCCTCTCATTTTTCCCCTACCTTTGTTCGGGCATATTGGGATTTGCCACGCTAGGAAGGGTTGTACCTTGCCTTGTGGGAAGAAGGGGCTAAAGGCCCAAGGGGTAAAAGTAGCTGGCAAGAGCTAAAAGCCAAAGAAGAAACCTTTGAGATGCTTCACCCAGGGATTTCCGAGAAAGCAGTAAAAGGCTTCTTAGTAAGAAAAGGGGAACCCATAAGATAAATAAACACTCAAGGTACTAGCTGGTGGATGGGAGGTCTCAACATGAGCCAGCCTATTATGACCATGGGCATGTAGCGGTATGACACTACCATCTATCTAGTCACCAAACCAAGGTAGTGGCTCTTGGTGGCATAGCCAAGAGAAAGGGGGTCTCATCACGAGCCAACCTTCTCATCTCCGTGAAATGCTTGTGGATAACGCTGTAACCTCTGGTCACCCAGCCAAGACAGTGTCCCTCCACTTTTCCCTTGAAGCATAAAAGAAAAGATCAAAAGCAATGAAGCTAAGAATAAAAGGCATTGAATGGGCTAGGAAACAATAGCATCCATGACAAGGTGCAGCTCACCCTCTACAAAGGCACCCACAAGTAAGACCTACATTTCCCTGTTATCACTGCACCCCATGCCCAAACATTTACCCCCACACCGCCTCACACACTTACATGACCTGAATTGGTTCTCGCCTGGGAAACACCACAAACTTAAGGAGGATTAGCCCAATAGGACATCCTGAGACCCTCTCTAACCTTGACTTGTTAAATTGCATAACGTCTTTAAGCATTTGTCTGGGTAAAAGGGGGTTTCGTGCACATGTTTGGGTCATTTTATTATTGGATGTGATTTACATGTTATGATCCCTGTGACTTATGAACCCCTGGAGGGCGTACTTGTTGTTGCTGCAGGACTTTGCCTGGTGAACAGGTACACATGGGGGAATGATTAGCTCGAACCTCCATGGGGATGAAAGCCCACAGATGGATGTTATAACCCCAAGCAGCGGCAAGAAGACAGCAAAGACTTGCACCAGGAAGAAAGAAGGACATTGCCCTTGGAGACACTTTGGCAGACCTAGACCCGGGGGGATCTTGCTCTTCCACCTAGACGTTGACCCTTGAGAGCACATGACATCATCATTATGACCCTGGACATCATCCACAGCTAGGGTTTGCATTTATGAGGGCAGTTGTGTGCTAGTTGACACATGTGGCATCATCCAGGGCCTTTGGAAGCCAAACGTTCTGCATATGGGGCCCAGCGTTCAACCTTAGGGGCTCAACGTCACCCTAGAAGGGCATGACGTCACCCTTGGAGATGATTTCAAGGGTTAATTACTTTTGTTGATGTAAAAAATGGATTTTTGATGTAATTTGGCCAGGTCAGCCTTTTTATGACCTAAAAATAATTAAAGGTCGTTGATATTGTATAAATAGAGATAAAGTACTCTCATTTTTCATCATCACTCATCACACACTTAGTATGGACTGAAATTTGCGCCCTCTTTAAGGGCTATTGGCTGAAATAACTAGTGCGCAACTTCTTGGAGAGGCTTATTTTGGTGTATCTTGGCTATTTTTCATGGTGGAAGATCTTCAACTAGGGTTTGGCTTGATTATTCTTGGTGAAGTAAGTAGAAAATCTGCAATTTGTTTATGTTAATGAATGCTTGAGGTAAATTTTACTTGTTTCATGTTAAAGATTATGAAACTACTTGCTTAAACCCTAGGAGGGAAACATAAGTTACTTCTTTCTCTCTATAGTTTTCCAYTTGTTTAAATTTTTGAAGTACACCTTGTTTAAGAAGTAGCTACTAGAGCCCTAAAGTACTAACTCTCTAGTAGCTTTACTATACTTGCCTATTGCATACATTATTTCAATAGTCTAAGGAAGGAAAATTCGCTAGGGCCTAAGATTCCTTACTTTCTAGCAAATTTTGCCTCTACGATTTGGATGCTTGAGGCCTTGGTTGCCAACACCTCTTCCATCCATCCCTTCTCCTTTGACAAAGTATTATCATTGCTACTTTGCTTCAAGTTTTGCCGCTGCTATTGTTGACTCCATAAACCCTAAAAGGCACTAGCCCACTCACTATAGTGAATGATTGATCAAACAAACACTCAAACCTTTCTCCTTGAAGCTTTTACTAACTTTTTCTAACCTTAAACTAAACTAATTCCTTAGCTAACTTCTTGTTGTTGCAAACCTTTGCTACAGACATACTATTTCATGCTAAATTGTCGCATTCACCTACATAACTCGCACTTAGCTCATCCGGAAATCACTTGTGACAATTGCCAATCAATCTACTAGATAAGTGTTGAGTTTGCATGGTGTTTTCTTGCAATTTTGAGCATTAGAATTTGTTGTTGTTACAAAAGATTGCTACAGCCATCTAACTGCAACAAATTCTCTGCAAAAGTGACATTAAACGCTAGCTAGACATTGCCAAATTTGTTTGTGACAAATTATTATCAATTTGCCTAATCAAAGCTACTTTTTCTTGTCTTTTTCAAGCAATTTCAAGGCATAATTCTTGTAGTTGTTATAAAATACTCATTGCTGTTATAAACTGTTACATTGCTGCAACTTTATATCAGCTAGCCCATCTTTTGAAGGTTCATGGTTTTAAGAAGCACTAACATCATATTATTGTATTTGCAAGCTGCTATATCTTCTTGTTGTCTTGTTCTGGGCAGGTACACTCCATTTTACCATTTGCTTCATCCCTTAAAGGCCATAAGAACCTTTTGAATTGAGTGACCAGTGAGAGGGGGATTTGCTTGCATCCTTGTCTTAGTTATCAGCCCTTTAGGTCACTGGGGACGTCTCCCCTAGGGTAATCTTGATATACTCCTAAACAGAAAGGGGTTTCCTATTAAGGTGGCAGTGATAGGTCACCCCCCGTTACGCCAATCTTGCCTCACTTGCCTTAGGGCTTTGGGCAAGTACAGATTGTGCGATAACATTTTGGCGTCGTTGCCGGAGAACACTAAGTCAATATTCCTCAACGACATTTTTTTTGGTAAGTCTTTCCCTCAAAGCCTTTATCTTACAAAGCTTACCTGGCGACTCCACTAAGGGTGACCCCCCATCCCTTTGATAATTTCAAGAAAATTATCTGGCGACTCCATTGAGTTCAGGGAGAAATACCAATCTCCCCAAGTCTTACAGAAGAAAGCCTCCCCGAGATTCTCCTATAGTAAAATCATTATTTGGAGGCAATCTTCCCTTAAACACAATGTTTAACGCTCAGACTCAGACCCTTAATCTGAATCAAGCTAATAACCAGATACAATGGTCATCCAAGCTTTTTAAATTGTTAGACATGACTAACATTCCAGGATACCCTAGGCAAATGCCCTAGAGTTATGAGAAGTGGTTGCCTAAGTTCACTGGTAATGATGTAGTCAGCGTTGAGGATCATATGAGCAGTTTATGGGCTTTCTTTCAGCTTCATCCTATCAGTGATGATGCTGAAGATCTAGCAATGAAATTGTTCTCTGCTACCCTCTATGATGGTGCTAGACGATGGTACAATGGTCTCCCTGATGCTACTATTACATCCATGGATAAATTAGAGGAAGTGTTCCTCAAACGATGGAGTGTCAAAGAAGACCCTAACATGCTGCTAATAAGACTCAATAACATCACAAAGGCTGAGAATGAGACAGTTAGGGAATTTCATGATAAGTTTGAAAGATTAATACAATAGATCCCAGTAAGCCATCACCCTTCAAACAATTTCCTTCTCTTTCTTTACACCAAAGCATTTACAGGACAAATGGTTTTATCCTTAGAGACAAAGCTCTTGGGACGATCCAAGAAGCCCAAGAGATGGCTACAAAAATTGAAGATAACCTATCGTCATCCAAAGTAGAACCTTTCTCCGCCCCAAGAGTCAAAATGGATGCTAAACCCAAAGTAGTCCACAATGTTGAGGCTACTTCAGATATTGGCGCTAGCTTGGCAAAGCTACAATTGACTATAGATAGCATAGTAAAAACCCAAGAATTAATGATGAATAGAATTGTCAACCTAGAAAGGGCCCAACAACAAGCTCCCAGACCTCCCTATAAGGGGCAATTCCAAAGGGGTCCTCAAGGTTTCAAACCAAAGAATGATCAAGAAGTCCCTAATACTTTAGCCCCCACAAACATGGTAGAGGAGAACCCTTGGTGCTTACAATACAGAGAGTCACATTGGGAGCATGAATGCCCCCTAAACAATGGTGAACATGACCAAGTGAATATTATTGACCATACCATTGAGGGCCCACAATGTTGCCTTAATATCACACTTGAAGAACATCAATAAGGCATAAAGGAAGCAGTCATGAAGGCTAGAATGGAGGTGATAAATAATCTTGATCAAGAGTCGAGAGAAAAGTTGAGAAAACAAGAATTCCAAGTGTATACTAGACAAAAACGAATGAACCAACCTCTCTCTACTAGACCTACAAATTCACAACCAAAACCTTCGCCTATGAACATACTTCTTCCTACGAATGCTCCTAAAACTGACAAGAATGACTTAAATTTTGACTTGGAGGGTGCATTGGCCAAAATGCATGTGACCATTCCGTTGAGGGAAGTTATCAAAGTTCCACCTATGAAAGAAAGGTTCAAAAAAAAATTCAATGTATTAGATAAACCAATTGACCCTCCTATTATGTAACAAGTGTTAGAAATAATAGGTGTGCTCATTTAACCATAGACAATATAGCAATATTGTCGCCCAACCATAGGCCGAAGCCACCCCCGAGCACCTTAACCTTGACAGAGAGAATAATTTTGGAAGCAAACCCTAGGTCCAAAAGCCAATCAAGGTAGCGTACCACTTTCCAGAGCTAGTGTACCAATCAGAAAGTCCAAACCATAACCAAGAGAAAGTCCAAGCCTAAAACCAAAAATACTAGTTGCGATAGTTGCAGCTGCAGCTGCAGCTACTCTCCAGACTTGCACACTTACTGAATTTCTGCAGTTGCGAGCTGTGTGTGTACAAATGAGCTCTAGCATCCTGTATTTATACTGCTCTTTCTTAGTTGGCCGGGCCGACTTCTCTTTCTGGAGGCTAAAGACTCAATATTAATTATTTTCTTTAGCCGACTTGTCTTCTAGGGTTATGTCCAAGGCTTTAGGGTTTCTTCTTCCTTTCCGGAATATTCTATTCTTGTCAGGGTTACACGTGGAGGTTAATACCTCCCGCAGCTACCATAATATCAACACTCCCTCCTAGCTAGGGAGGTATTGAAAACAATGGTCTTGAGCACAAACATACCATTCAACTGGTAGCATCATCATAGCCACACAAGCTATCTCATGATCAAATCACGAGCACCATCATCACTATCAATATCATATGATAGAATCAACTACATCATCTCTCGAAGCCATACTCCATCTGAGTAATCGGGCATGATGTTGAATAAGTCACTCACTCCACAGAATGATACAAGAACTATTCTTCTAATCCGAAGATATGTCCTAAAAGAATAATTGTTCCAACAGATGCTGGAAGCCACGCCATGGGCTACAAGGACTATTCTTCTAATCCGGACATACGTCCTAGAAGAATAATTGTCCTGGATCATTTTCCACCTGGAGAATATCAGTCCACCAACACACTAAATATCCATCTAACTGGTAATCATTTCCAACACTACTGATAGTCTTCATGGCAATTGGAATAATGCCATTCAATAGAACACAACTGTGTCTATTCATAGTAGTACACAACTACTATCCAGTGGTACACAACCACACCAAGTAGCACACGGCTATTTAACCAGTGACACATAGTCACAACTAATGGAACACATCCACCACAATAGCATACATCTACTGTCCAGAGATATACAGTCTCCAAAGCAATCATATCATCTGATATCAACCTGCATAAAACAATATCATGATATAAACTGAGTCATCTGGGCCATTCTTCCACTCACATCTATGAGATCTGGAAGAGCATCTTCCCTCAGAAAGTAAAACATCATCCATGGGCAATCTGGACTATTCTTCTCAAGCACAGAAGAATAATTGTCCCTAATTTCTGAGCCTGGACCATTCACCTAACTAGGCCATTCCTCGGCACTAATCAAAGTGCAACCTGGAGAGAATGAGTATGCCCTAGGGAATGCCTGTCCCTGATTGTTGAACCTGGACCATTCACCTAACTGGGCCATTCTTCCGGCACTAATCATAGTGCAACCTAGAGAGAATGAGTCTGCCCTAGGGAATGACTATACGGACCATTTCTTAATGGAAATGAATGTCCTGCACCAACCTCCAAAACGAACCATTCTTCGAAATTGCTCACAATTGTGAACTTCGAAAGAATGACTACCCAGTGAGGCAGACCATTCTACTTGACCACTACTCAGAGTGACTGCCAAGAAGAATGACTGTCCTAGACCATTCCCCCACACTGGCCACAAGGGGAATCGTTGTCTATGGTACATCGGCAATCTATCGGACCATTGTCATTATGAAAATGATTGTCCGATCTGGACCATTTTCTGAACTGGAAAATGCCTGTCCATCAGAAATCTCAAACCACTTTCCGAACTGGAAAGGAACTGCTCATCCTGGACCATTTTTCAAACTAAAAAATGACTTTCCATAAATCAGTAACATATAAGTGCTCCCTCCCAAACTGGGAGTAATCTCTTCCTTTTTCATTAAGAAATTTGTCTCCACGAGCCCCAGCTTGTTTCTTGAGTACGCAAACTTTTCATCTTGGACAGAGGCTTTTACCAAAATATCTGCTATCTGCTCATTTGTGGAGATATATTGGAGAACCACTTCTTTTATCTAGACTTCATCACGGAGAATATAATGCTTGATCTCAATGTACTTCGGTCTGTCATGGAACGTTGGTTTTCTCTTAAGACTTCATATAGCTCTGATCATTACAATTTATCATGGTCGAATTCAACACTTTTGTTTCCTGCTAGCTCATAACATCATGGAAAGGCTCAAACTAAAACATATCCAAGTAGCACTTCTTCTGTCATCATGAGAGTTTGCCATGGATTAGCAATCCATCATCCCAGACTTCTAAGCAACTATTCTGATACACTATCTTTGTCATAGAAAGTTTTCACCATGCTTCTGGTGTATATGAGATACTCTGCATCAGTTTGTTTGAATCCATACAAGGTCTTCTTATATGTGCATACATGAGTCTCTTTCTGGTATAAGCTTCTTTCTCACTTGCTTTATTGGGAAGAACAGCCTTTTACATGTAAATTCCAATCCATCGATACTACAAGAGGTATATCTGGTTTGCTAGACAAGTTGTTGTCATAGTCTTCTCCCTCCTTCTGGAAGAATCTTTGAATCTTGCAATGCTTCCATTCATAAGTCTTTCTCACATTGTTCTTTATCATAACTTCCATTTCTCCTACTCGATTGCTTCTTAGTTGGTTCAAACCAAGCTGGTAGTCTTGTGATTCTTGGTATAATAACCGGTTGTTCTTGTTTTTCTTCTCTCTTGGAATCTTCATGTTCTTCCTCATGTCTCTCTTTAGCTATGGGGTCTTCTATATGCCCTAAAGATTCCAACTTCTTCCTTTCATCATAGGATCATGGTTGTAGATGGACAACCAGGGATACTTCAAGGCTTCTTTTCAAAGAAGACTTCTTCTAGAGTCAAACTGAACAAGTGTTGCTTATCATGGTTGTTACTTTCAATTGGAACATGGAAAGATACTTCATAATCCTCAATGGATCATATCATTTAGGATTAGCTCCCTCCTAATCCTTGCTTCATGCATGAATGCATGCTCTTCTTTTTGGAATTTTGTAATCAACTCCCTCCATCTAATAGAGTCCACGCTTTCATCTGCACCCTTATTGCCTTCTGCAAAGTGTCACAAGTATTTTTCTAATTTCCTCTTGATTGTTGACTTCTTCTGGGTTTCTTCAAGTTTGATTCTGATTTCGGCTTATCTTGCAGTTGTTACTTATGTAATAGCTTCCACAGGAATTGTTACCAAGGATTGTCAATGTACTTCATCTTTTCTATTGCTTGACTTGTAGTCATCGTGATAGCAATCTTGTTAATGTTTATGCCATTATTATAGTTCTTTGCATTTCAATAGATAAGAGCATCATAAGAATAGGATCACTCAGAAATACACATTCACAAGAGACACAACATTTATCCTGGGAAACCCTCTAGGGGAAGAAAACCCAACAAAAACTTACTTATCATAAATAGCTTATACAATGTTCAAGAGATAACTCAAACCAATCCAGATAGTCCTCCCCAAGAGATGCACCACTCTTCTCCCTCTCTCCAACTGGTAATTGCAGCTTGCCTCATAAGAGAATGAGCAAGTGAGTTGTGTTTGAAGTGAGGCGCTAGACTCTTATTTATATAAGACTGGCACATGTGAAAGGTCACAATCTGGCAGGGCCGACCTCACTCTGGGTGGGTAAACCCACCTTTAATTAATTTTGGGTCTTTCATAATAACTGTTGGGGCCGACTTCTTATTCTGCCCTTTGTAATTGTCCGATGACCAATCCGCAAAAGGGGATTTGGTCCTTATACAATTACCGACATGATTAATCCACAAAAGGGATTAATCCAATAACAATAAAAATAATAATGACATGATTAATCCGCAATGGGGATTTAATCCAATAATAATAAGAATGCTCTTCGCAGTTACATTATTTCAACACTCCCCCTTAACAAGAAGGGTATTCTTCATCAGCATCAGGCGAGAGAGGTCTGCATCATCAGTGGCATCTGGAGGACAGTATCGCCAATATCATCTTGAAACATTGGCTAGCATATTTACAAGTCATCGGAAGTTTTCTTCATCGGCAGCATCATCATTCTCGAAAGAATGCAATCATCATCTGCATCAAATATGTATCAGTAAAAATGATACCTCATCACAGCACTAGACTGGCACATCACAGTACTACACTAGCTCAATGTCACAGCGGTTAAGTTGGTAGCTCTGTGTTAGTCACATCTTGCTTTACGTCTAACAACTAGGTCAGAAGCAAGGAATATCATCATCTCGCTTTACGTCTAACAACTAGGTCAGAAGCGAGGAATCACAACG
>SNQJ01S0020051.1:38903-65892 GCA_010110895.2 Picea sitchensis
CAAACCAATACAGATAGTCCTCCCCAAGAGATGCGCCACTCTTCTCCCTCTCTCCAACTGGTAATTGCAGCTTGCCTCATAAGAGAATGAGCAAGTGAGTTGTGTTTGAAGTGAGGCGCTAGCCTCTTATTTATATAAGACTGGCACGTGTGAAAGGTCACAATCTGGCAGGGTCGACCTCTCACTCTGGGTGGGTAAACCCACCTTTAATTAATTCTGGGTCTTTCATAATAACTGTTGGGGCCGACTTCTTATTCTGCCCTTCGTAATTGTCCGATGACCAAATCCGCAAAAGGGGATTTGGTCCTTATACAATTACCGACATGATTAATCCACAAAAGGGATTAATCCAATAACAATAAAAATAATAATGACATGATTAATCCGCAATGGGGATTTAATCCAATAATAATAAGAATGCTCTTCACAGTTACATTATTTCAACAAATCCTTATCTTGTTATTCTTCCATAGGTATTGTTTCACTTGAACATCTTATCTTCTAAGAAATAGATATGCAAGATATGTACAAAAACTATGTAAACATGGTATGTACAAGAACTATGAATAATATTGTTACCTTGTCTTAGAAGAAGTTTGTTTTATCCTGCTTGGCCTTCTTTGAGGGTTCCCTTTCTTCGGCAACTAATGCTTCGTCTGTTTCCTTCCTTAGGCCAAACTTCCTCTTATTCCTGAAATTCTTGGATTTTTGTTGTGAAGGCTTGATCATCGTATTTCTTTTGGGATTTCTCTTTTGTGCTAATCCTTGATTCTTCTTGTGCACAGCAAGTCCAAAGTTCTTCAAGTGTGAGATATTTCTTTCTTGTGTTCATGCTTGCGGCAAATGCATCCCATGTCTTGGGAAGGCTATTGAGTACTATATTTACCAGTTCCTTGAAATGATTTCTTCAATAGCTTGTAGTTGATCTCTTAAATCTTCTTAGATGAGTCAAGATGAGAGATGTAGGGTATCAAGTGGTCTTTTACAGAGTCCACTATGATACTCATGGCATTGATGTCATTTTCCTTGAACTTCTCCATAACTGCAACGTTCTGAGGTTCTTTCTCTTTTCCTTCTTCAAACTGTGGTTCCACGATCTTTCCTTTCACGATATACAACACTTTATTTTTGGCAAGGATGAAGTCAATCCTTGTCTTCCATGCTCTGAAGTTAGAAGCCCCTTCTAACTTGTTTTCTGATTTCATAGAGTAAGTCATGACTACTTTGACTTGGTCAACTTTTGACTTTGACTTGGTCAACCTTTGACTTTGACCAAAAACTCAAACTTGATGTCTTAGCTTGCTGAGAATACCAGGAGGTGCGCTAGGTTAGGGTGCACTAGGCTATCCAGAAATTAGGTCAATCTCTTCACTTAAGGTGCCTCAACACGAGGGTTAGGGTTTTGTTGCTGCAACAAAAACTTTGACTGCAACTGCAACTATAACTGAGCAAATCCTCCCAATCTATCTTCCAGCAGTTAGACTGTCTGAAGATAGTGCGGGCCCATAACCTGTTAGAAATAATAGGTGTGTTCATTTAACCATAGACAATATAACAATATTGTCACCCAACCATAGGCCGATGTGTTGATTTTTCAATAAGCAAGGTTAAGCATGAAGTTCATTCCATTTTTAGCATTTAACTTAACCATAACCAATAATGTTGCAGCAACCAAGATCACAAGAAGAAACACCATGCACAAGAACACAAGTATCCTGGGAAACCCTTCTCAACAAGGGAAGAAAACTCAGCCAAAATCCTTTGCTATATTCTTCAAGAGAAAGACCTTCACCACCAAGAAAACCTAGCACACAAGAGGGTGCTTGCAAACCCTAGAAGACTAGGGCCCAAGAGAGGTGCGCACTTTTCCCAAAAAGATGTATTTACTGAAATTTCCAAACTCACACAAAAGATATGATTCCTCAATGGGGAATTTACCTTTACGTATATTAGACTTGCCCTGCCAACACAATTGTCTATTGGCACAACAGGGCCGACCTCTCTATCTCATAATATAATTAATATTAACCAAAATAATTATCTTTTACATTAATTTATCAATTACATTAAGGTGGGGCCAACCTGTACCCTTTACATTACAATTAGGGTTACGGGAAGGTCTGACTCTTGAACAATATAGAAAGGGATCTCATACACCCACTAGTGCTCAGCCACTAGAGGCACATCCATAGAAATGTCCATATCTCTGGCTCACTGCATCACACAGAATAACCACTTCTTCATTAGTGCTCAGCCACTAGGATCACGTTCACATGTGCTCATCCACAGTCACGCCCGCTCAACAGATCTTCTTTCCCACTGCATTACACAGGAGAGTCATCTGGAGTTTCTCATCAACTCTCTGCTCAGAGGAGGCTAATACATCATCTTCATTTCTGTCTCATGACGATGCACCCAGCACTTTGGGATTTCACACGTTCACCTTATGCTCAGCCACAGGCACGTCCAACTCTGCAGATCTCCTTTCTCACTGCGTTACACATGAGAATTGTCTGGAGTTCTTCTCAACTCTCTGTAAGGAGGAGGCCATCTCTACGTTCCAGCTCTGTCTCAGATAGGAACCACACACCCCTCTGATGGGCTCTCTCTTAGGTTTGTGTCCTGGAGATTGTCTCACTTAGCTCCAATCATTAACACTCCCTCTCAGCTAGGGAGGCATTCTTCCTCATGCCAAGTCTCACACGGATGTACTTTTGAACTTTGTCTTGGCTGTAGTTATCAACACTCCCTCTCAACTAGGGAGGTATCCTTCACCAAGTTAATTTGGTGAATATGTCTGCAATCTACTCATGTGTAGGACGGTACTGCATGTGTACTTATTTTCCTCTGCATCATGTCTCTGATATAATGATATCTTATCTCAACGCGTTTCGACCTATCATGAAACATTGGGTTCTCAAAGAGCTTTACATACAGCTCTGGTTATCATCATAAGATCCATCTCATGATCAGTAAATCTATTAGAAGCTTGTGAAGCCATATTGCTTCGCACACTCGATGCTACATACTCTGCTTTTGTGGTACTCAAGGCCACAAAGTTTTGTTTCCTGCTGCATCAAGAAATCATGGCAATCTTCACGGTAAGACAATAACCGGATGTGCTCTTCCGGTCCAATGTACTCTCTGCTCAATCTGTATAGACATATCCCTGTAAACTCATTTTCACAATTTGGAGGCATATCTCAAGCCATATATGACTGTGCCTCGTGTGTATCCCAATACATGCTTTATTGTTATCCTATGAATCTGTCTTGGCTGGCTCATGCATTGACTAAGCATATTCACTGCATAGCATGAATCAGGTCGGGTGTTAACCAGATACATCAATGATCCAATCAGCTGTGGATCAATCTCGTCTGAATCATCATCATTCGTTTTTCTTCAAATCCATCACGGTGGTTTTGCATTCTGTCATACTGGACTTCTTTAATATTCCCATTGTATATTTCCCTTGGCTCAGGAACCATCTCATTGGTTCTCTGTCATACTTCCAAGAAGTAGTGCTTCGTACTTAGATCCTTCATCAGAGGTCAAGGCTTACTTGAATCCAACAATAAGGCTTTCTAAGTAAGTCATCACAATTAGGCTCTCATCAACCAACACTGTAATAATATAGGTTTGGATCATCAGCACTTTTGTTGAAACCTAAACTCATCAAGAATCCATGCATCTGATATAGTTTCCAACTCATGGATGTTAGTACGGATGGAAGTGTATCGGGCTTACTGGATCAAGTGTCACATCATAGACAACTCCCTCTGTTTGTGAGAATCTTCTGGCTATAGATCTTGCTTTGTATTTCTTGACACTTCCATCAACTGCATGCTTGATCTTATAGATACACTTGGAAGTCACCACAAACTTCCCTGCTGGTCTTTGAACAATATCTTATACATCATTCTTTAAGATATACTTGTATTCTTTTGTTATGGTATCTTGTCATGCTTGTTCTCTTGTTGCTTCTTCAAGGAGGTTCAGAATAAATGAAGTGGCTCATGACAAAAGGGTAGTTTTGAAAAACTCTTTTTCTTTCTCAAGGTGTCCTTTGAGGGACTTGTATGTTTCTCTGTCTTCTAGCAGAGTTTTGTCGACCCTGGGCATGCCTTTTATGCCCCACTGTAATATCTCTGGTCATATCAACTGGAGTAGTTGAATTTGCTGGAATATTGTCTGTCTTCCTCTGGACTGTTGAGGATATTAACTCTTTCTTCCTTTTATTTTGTTTTTGACTCCCTCTGAGTCAAGTAACTCCTCTCTCAAGTCTGAATGAAGGGAATCTTCTTTTATTGCTTTGTTAGATCTTTTTATGTCTTTTTGTCCAGCATAATAATCAATCAAATAAGGTTTGGACTCTCATACCAGGGATAATGGCCCAAGTCTTTGAGGGCTCCCATACTAGGGATAATACCCTTCATTTATTAAGAATGCAATCAACTATAAAATTTGAGATCAATTGATTTACCTGGGTTTGTAGTCATGTTTAGTTTAGAGGAAGTACTTCTCCTCTCTCTTATCTTCATTCTTTTGAGGTGGATCTGGATCAATGTCAGCAGTAGAAGCATATTGTCTACCCTTCTTCCTGGTTGGACAATTTCTTGCATAGTGCCCATAATTGTCACATCTAAAGCACTGAATTTTTGAAACATCTCTTCTCTGATTATAACCTGGATTTGATGAAGACTTTTCATCTTTGAATGTTTGTCTGAATTTTCTTTTGAATCTTCTTCCTTTCTTTGTATGAAGTGCAAGAGCATGATTTTCTTCTAGGGAGTCTTCCACTTCTCTATTTCTAAGTCTAAGCTCTTCTTGAGTACAATCTGTCCATAGACGATCAAAGGTTGGTAGACTTTCTCTTCCACTAATACTTTGAAGAAAAGGCTCCCGATGTTTTGGAAGGTTGTTGAGAGTGGATAAGACAAGTTCTCTATCGGACATGATTTCTCCAATGGCTTCTAGTTGTTCTTTAATCTCTGATATCTTCATAAAGAAGATAGCAACTGTGTCACCTTTTGTCATCTTGGTACTTTGAAGTTGGCTCTTCAAGGTAAGAGCTCTGAGGGTGTTGTCACTTTCAAACATTTCTTTTAAAGCTTCATACATTTCATAAGTTGTCTTCAGGTTGGCAATACGAGGTAAGAGATGATCTCTTACTGAGTAGATGATTATTTTTCTTGCTTTGACATCTTCTTCCTTTCTTATCTTCTTCTCTTCATCGGTCATTGTAGCTGGTAAAGTTTTAGTTACCACATCCAAAAGGTCATCTTCTTCAAGGGTGACTTGAAGCCTTGATTTCTAGGAGCTGAAGTTGCTTGCTCCATCAATCCTATCTTCTACTAAGGTTTTGTTCTTCATTTGTCTGGATTCTTCAAACTCTCGCCAACTGGATTTGGAAAACCTAATGATTAGGTTGGATTAGTAACCTTGGATTTTGTTGGGCTTATGACTGCCAACAATCAACTTTGAGAGTGTCACGGGAATGCTTGTTGAATTGAAAACGTTTCTTCAAGAAGTTGCAGAAATCCTAAGATCAAGATTCTGCAGAAAATCTCAACACCCTAGAAACCCTGGGGCCAAAAACTCAAAATCCTCAGAATTTTATTTTGAAGGTCTCTGGAGATGCGTTGAGGAAGGTCGTACAGCTTGGTCCAAGTTTTAGCGCCAACGTCCACTTGTAAAGGGGTGAAAGGGCTAATCAAATGAGGACCATACGGATTTCTGCAAAAACCCTAGAGGTCGTACGAAACTGCAGTTTGAGGACGGTTTATCCTTTTGAAAGCTTGTGCAGGGGTTCTTCAAGACCTATGCTCTGAAACCATGTTGATTTTTTAATAAGCAAGGTTAAGCATGAAGTTCATTATGTTTTTAGCATTTATCTTAACCATAACCAATAATGTTGCAGCAACCAAGATCACAAGAAGAAACACCATGCACAAGAACACAAGTATCCTGGGAAACCCTTCTCAACAAGGGAAGAAAACCCAACCAAATTCCTTTGCTATATTCTTCAAGAGAAAGACCTTCACCACCAAGAAAACCTAGCACACAAGAGGGTGCTTGCAAACCCTAGAAGACTAGCGCCCAAGAGACGTACGCACTTTTCCCAAGAAGATGTATTTGCTGAAATTTCCAAACTCACACAAAAGATATGATTCCTCAATGGGGAATTTACCTTTACTTATATTAGACTTGCCCTGTCAACAGAAGTGTCTATTGGCACAACAGGGCCGACCTCTCTATCTCATAATATAATTAATATTAACCAGATTAATTATCTTTTACATTAATTTATCAATTACATTAAGGTGGGGCCGACCTGTACCCTTTACATTACAGTTAGGGTTACAGACATGTCTGACTCTTGAACAACATACCAAGGGATCTCATACACCCACTAGGGGCACATCCATAGGGATGTCCATATCTCTGGCTCACTACAATACACAAAAGAACCACTTCTTCACTAGTGCTCAGCCACTAGGATCACGTTCACCTGTGCTCGTCCACAGGCACGTCCACTCAACAGATATTCGTTCCCACTGCATTACACAGGAGAGTCATCTGGAGTTTCTCATCAACTCTCTACTCAAAGGAGGCTAATACATCATCTTCATTTATGTCTCGTGACAATGCACCCAACACCTTGGGATTTCACACGTTCACCTTGTGCTCAACCACAGGCACGTCCAATTCTGCAGATCTCCTTTCTCATTGCATTACACAGGAGAATCATCTGGAGTTCTTCTCAACTCTCTGTAAGGAGGAGGCCATCTCTATGTTCCAGTTCTGTCTCAGATAGGAACCACACACCCCTCTCAGGGGCTCTCTCTTAGGTTTGTGTCCTGGAGAATGTCTCACTTAGCTGCAATCATCAACACGAATCCAACCCCGAGCACCTTAACCTTGACAGAGAGAATAATTTTGGAAGCAAACCCTAGGTCCAAAAGCCAATCAAGGTAGCGTACCACTCTCCAGAGCTAACGTACCAATCAGAAAGTCCAAACCATAACCAAGAGAAAGTCCAAGCCTAAAACCAAAAATACTAGTTGCAGTAGCTGCAGCTGCAGCTACTCTCCAGACTTGCGCACTTACTGAATTTCTGCAGTTGCGAGTTGTGTGTGTACAAATGAGCTCTGGCATCCTATATTTATACTGCTCTTTCTTAGTTGTCTGGGCCAACTTCTCTTTCTGGAGGCTAAAGACTCGATATTAATTATTTTCTTTAGCCGACTTGTCTTCTAGGGTTATGTCCAAGGCTTTAGGGTTTCTTCTTGCTTTCTGGAATATTCTATTTTGTCAGGGTTACACGTGGAGGTTAATACCTCCCGCAGCTACCATAATATCAACAAGCAGACCATTTTAGGGTTCAGTATGATGGACACCCACCCTTCTTCATGACATTACTAGTGAATAACAAATGTCTTAACAACTATATGCTTGATTTAGGAGTAGGTGCTAACATGATGTCTTTGAAAGTCATGGAGAAACTAGGCCTAAAGGCTACACGGCCTTATAGGAATGTGTGTGGTTTTGAATCAAGGGCCATACCCACCCATGGGGTAGTTGAGAATGTTGAAGTATGCCTTGGTAAATATCCCGAGAGAGCGATCCATATGGATATTGTGGTGGTGGACATCTATAATGTGTGGGGGATTCTTTTGTCCAGGAAGTTTGTTGCAACATTGGGAGGTACATTAGAGATGGATCTAACTTACATCAATGTGCCTATGAAGAATGGGACAATAGAACGCCTTCCAAATATGCCAATGGCCAAGGCCCATGTGCAAGAAATTAACAATAATGTTGAAATCAGTGAGACACGTGAGCTAATCAAGGAAGACCTTCCTATATTTTCTCCAGAGGATTTGCCTTTCACTTCAGAGGAAGATTTTGATGAGATACAATGGCCAGAGAAGGAAGAATATCAACAACTCTTGGATAAATATAAGGACAAGGAAGTTGGAACTGTTAAGTTACTAAAGAAAGGTAAGAATGATTTATTGATTAAACCAAGCCAACAAGAAGTCCTTACGGTTGAATCCCACCCTCCTCCCTCAAGACAATATACTAAGCTTGAACCAAAGGAGTATCAAGAGGGAGATACAGTATGGATGTGGGACACAAAGAAAGGAGAGACTAACAATGTTAAAGGAAATGCACAATTTTGGCTTGGACCTTTCAGAATCAGAATGAAGTCAGTCAATGATGCCTACTATTTGTCTACGTTGGAAGGAAGAAAACGTCCATTACCAGTCAGCGGACGCCTCCTCAAACCCCATCATGGGGCAAAGACTTGACTTCACAGGTAAGTACAAGTAAGTAAGATTAGGTAAGCATTTGCATCCATTGTATATACCATCTGCATATCATGTTAGCATAATTGTAGTTTCATATTGTATTTCTCCATTATGTATATATGCATACTTATGATTATATTCTAGAATAGAGATGCCCTTTTCGTTTTATAACATATATGAGCGCGGGGTAATATCACCACCCTGAGGATTATTGATGTATTTGTTGAGATCTAGCAAGCACAGGTCATACCAGAGATGTTGAGGTTCTCATGCGCTCTACAATGAGCACATGTCCCCGAGTTAGAGCCATATGTTATCCCCTATCCTAGGGATAACAAAGGAGATCATGTCTTGAGGCCCACAGGTCCCAGACATGGAGTGTCGAGAGCCAGATGACTTGAGCATGGCCCCGGAGGGCCCCTCTTTTCCTCAATGCAGCCCATTTACCAGCAGCAGCAGCATCCATCCCACCAGCCTGGTCCTGAAGTAGCAGTAAGTCTTGCTCCACGAGGTAATGAGTCTGGGTATCATGGTATGTATCACTCTGATTATTGAAGCACTTCAATATGTTGCATTGAATTCTCCTTCATTTCATAACGTTTGCTTGGAAATTATGCTCTTTAACTTGTTCATACCTGGAAGGGTGACATGATGCCCTAATAAGTTGATTTCCCTTTAGGATGTGTTGCCACTGGGTGGGTCTATGAAAGGTCATTGTTCGTCCCTCAATACTTACCACTTTCCATCTCTATCCCTCTCATCTTTCCCCTACCTTTGTTCGGGCATTGGGATTTGCCATACTAGGAAGGGTTGTACCTTGCCTTGTGGGAAGAAGGGGTTAATGGCCCAGGGGTAAAAGTAGTTAGCAAGAGTTAAAAGCCAAAGAAGAAACCTTTGAGATGCTTCGCCCAGGGATCCTCGAGAAAGCAGTAAAAGGCTTCTCAGTAAGAAAAGGGGAACCCATAAGATAAATAAACACTCAAGGTACTAGTTGGTGGATGGGAGGTCTCATCATGAGCCGACCTATTATGACCATGGACATGTAGCGCTATGACACTACCATCTATCTGGTCACCAAACCAGGGTAGTGGCTCTTGGTGGCATAGCCAAGAGAAAGGGGGCTTCACCAAGAGCCAGCCTTCTCATCTTCGTGAAATGCTTGTGGATAACGCTGTCACCTCTGGTCACCAAGCCAGGACAGTGTCCCTCGACTTTTCCCTTGAAGCATAAAAGAAAAGATCAAAAGCAATGAAGCTAAGAATAAAAGGCATTGAATGGGCTAGGAAACAATGGCATCCATGACAAGGAGCAGCTGACCCTCTACAAAGGCACCCACAGGTAAAACCTACATTTCCATGTTATCACTGCACCCCATGCCCAAACATTTACCCCCACATCGCCTCACACACTTACATGACCTGGACTGGTACTCGCCTAGGAAACACCACAAACTTAAGGAGGATTAGCCCAATAGAACATCCTGAGACCCTCTCTAAACTTGACTTGTTAAATTGCATAATGTCTTTGAGCATTTGTCTGGGTAAAGGGGGGTTTGATGCACATGTTTGGGTAATTTTATTATTGGATGTGATTTACATGTTATGATCACTAAGACTTATGGACCCCTGGAGGGCGTACTTGTTGTTGTTGCAGGACTTTGCCCGGTGGACAGGTACACGTGGGGGAATGATTAGCTCGAACCTCTATGGGGTTGAAAGCCCATAGATGGATGTTGTAACCCCAGGCAAGGGCAAGAAGACATCAGAGACTTGCACCAGGAAGAAAGAAGGATGTTGCCCTTGGAGACACTCTAGCAGACCTAGACCCAAGGGGATCTTGCTCTTCCACCTGGACGTTGACCCTTGAGAGCCCATGACGTCACCATTATGACCCTGGACATCATCCAAAGCTAGGGTTTGCATTTATGAGGGCAGTTGTGTGTTGGTTGTCACGTGTGGCATCATCCAGGGCCTTTGGAGGCCAAACATTCTGCATATGGGGCCCAACGTTCCACCCTAGGAGCTCAACGTCACCCTACAAGGGCATGACGTCACCCTTGGAGATGATTTCAAGGGTTAAATACTTTTGTTTATGTAAAAACTGGATTTTTGATGTAATTTGGCCAGGTCGACCTTTTTATGACCTAAAAATAATTAAAGGTCATTGATATTGTATAAATAGAGAGAAAGTACTCTCATTTTTCATCATCACTCATCACACACTTCGTGTGGACTGAAATTTGCGCCCTCTTTAAGGGCTATTGGCTGAAATAACTAGTGCACAACTTCTTGGAGAGGCTTATTTTGGTGTATCTTGGCTATTTTTCATGGTGGAAGATCTTCAACTAGGGTTTGGCTTGATTATTCTTGGTGAAGTAAGTAGAAAATATGCAATTTGTTTATGTTAATGAATGTTTGTGGTAAATTTTACTTCGTTTCGTGTTAAAGATTATGAAATTGTTTGCTTAAACCCTAAGATAGTTTTCCACTTGTTTAAATTTTTGAAGTGCACCTTGTTTAAGAAGTAGCTACTAGAACCCTAAAATACTAGCTCTCTAGTAGTTTTACTATACTTGACTATTGCATACATTATTTCAATAGTCTAAGGAAGGAAAATTCGCTAGGGCCTAAGATTCCTTACTTTCTAGCAAATTTTGCCTCTAGGATTTGAATGCTTGAGGCCTTGGGTTGCCAACATCTCCTCCATCCATCCCTTCTCCTTTGAAAAAGTATTACCATTACTACTTTACTCCAAGTTTTGTCGCTGCTATTGTTGACTCCATAAACCCTAAAAGGCACTAGCCCACTCACTATAGTGAATGATTGATCAAACAAACACTCAAACCTTTCTCCTTTAAACTTTTACTAACTTTTTCTAACCTTAAACTATACTAATTCCTTAGCTAACTTGTTGTTGCAAACCTTTGCTACAGCCATACTAAATCATGCTAAATTGTTGCATTCACCTGCATAACTCGCACTTAGCTCATCTGGAAATCACTTGTGACAATTACCAATCAATCTACTAGATAAGTGGTGAGTTTGCATGGTGTTTTCTTGCAATTTTGAGCATTAGAATTTGTTGTTGTGACAAAAGATTGCTTCAGCCATCTAACTACAGCAAATTCTCTACGAAAGTGACATTAAACGCTAGCTAGACATTGCCAAATTTGTTTGTGACAATTTATTATCAATTTGCCTAATCAAAGCTATTTTTTCTCGTCTTTTTCAAACAATTTCAAGGCATAATTCTTGTGGCTGTTATAAAATACTCATTGCTGTTATAAATTGTTACATTGCTGCAAATTTATAACAACTAGCCCATTTTTTGAAGGTTGATGGTTTTAAAAAGCACTAACATCATATTATTGTACTTGCAAGCTGCTATATCTTCTTGTTGTCTTGTTCTGGGCAGGTACACTCCATTTTACCATTTGCTTCATCCCTTAAAGGCCATAAGGACTTTTTGAATTGAGCGATCAGTGAGAGGGGAATTTTCTTGCATCCTTGTCTTAGTTATCATCCCTTTAGGTCACTGGGGACGTCTTCCCTGGGGTAATCTTGATATACTCCTAAACAGAAAGGGGTTTCCTATTAAGGTGACAGTGATAGGTCACCCCCCGTTACGCCAATCTTGCCTCACTTGCCTTAGGGCGTTGGGCAAGTACAGATTGTGCAATAACAGGCTTTACCAAAAGTAAAGTTTAATCTAACCTTTACTTCAAGGTTATGAATGACGAGCCAATTATATTGTTGTTGTATGTGGATAACTTATTCTTAACTGGAGAAGAAAAGCTCATCACAGATTGTAAGAAGAAGCTCGCTGCAGAATTTGAGATGAAAGACCTAGGCTTGATGCACTATTTCTTAGGTCTTGAGGTTTCGCAGAGCCCAGAGAAGATCTTCCTTAACCAAGGGAAGTATGCAGTTAAAATACTGAAGAGGTTTGATATGTTGGAATCTAAATCCATGAACACACCCATGGAAACAAAGTTGAAGCTCATGGTGGATACTTCGTCAGAATTCGTTGATGCTACTCTATATAGACAGATCATTGGATCGTTGATGTATCTGACGAATACCAGGCCCAATATATGCTTTGTTGTGAACACCTTGAGTCAGTATCTGGTAGAGGCTGTTAATGTTTTATGCTGATATTATAGTTCTTTGCATTTCATAAGATAAGAGCATAATATGAACAAGATCACTAAGAAATACACATCCACAATAGACACAGCATTTATCCTGGGAAACCCTCTAGGGGAAGAAAACCCAACAAAAACTTCCTTATCATAAATAGCTTATCAAGAGTTCAAGAGATAACTCAACCAATACAGAAAATCCTCCTCCAAGAGATGCGCCACCCTTCTTCTTCTTTCACCAACTTGAAATATCACCTTGCCTCATAAGAACATGAGCAAGTGAAGTGTGTTAGAAGTGAGGCGCTAGCCTCTTATTTATACTAATCTGGCACGTGTGAAGAGTCACCATCTTGGCAGGGCCGACCTCTCTCGCTGGGTTGGTAAATCCACCTTTAATTAAATCTGGCCCTTTCATTATAACTGCTGGGGCCGACTTCTTATTCTTTACATTATAATTGTCCGATGACCAATCCGCAAAAGGGGATTTGGTCCTTATACAATTACCGACTTGGTTAATCCTCAGTGGGGATTAACCTAATAATAAAAATAATATGGCATAATGACATGATTAATCCTGATAGGTTGTCCAATAACAAAATAATAAGAATGTAATAACCCAGCGGTTACGTATTCAACACTCCCCCTTAACAAGGGTATTCTTCATAGGTCTTCATGACTGGTGGGAGAGGTCTACATCATCGGTGGCATCTCGAGGACGGTATCGTCAATATCATCTTGAACAATTGTCTAGCACATTACGAGTCATCAAAAGTTTTCTTCATCCCAGCCCGGCATCATCATTCTCAAAAGAATGCTATCATCGCGCATCGTATGTATCGGTAAAAATGATACCTCATCGCGACACAAGGTTGTGACATCCTGATGCTACTAGCTCAATGTCCACGTGGTTAAGGCGAGAGTAGCTTCGGTGTCCGGTCACATCACATCCACGGTACTACATTGGCTCAATTTCACAACGGTTAAGTTGGTAGCTTAGTGTCAGTCACATCTTACTTCACGTCTAACAACGATTAGGAAGCAAGTAATATCATCATCTAAGCTTCACGTCTAACAACTAGGTGAGCGAGGAATCACCGGCGTCATGCTTCGTCTAACAACTAGGTGAAGCGCGAGCTCATCTTGCTTTCGATCTAGCTGGCCCAGGTCAGTAGCAAAGGAACACCGGCGTCATGCTTTTCGCGATCTATTTCGCGAGTCGAAGCATGACTCATCTTGCTACGATCTAACATGGTGAAGCGAGGAACCAGTGGCGTTATGCTTCACGTCTAACAACTAGATTAGGAAGCATAACTCATCTTGCTTTACGTCTAACAAGCGAGGTCGAAGCAAGGATCCTGCAATCATACTGCGATCTAGCGCGAGGTCGAGGTATGACTCATCTTGCTTCGATCGCGGTGGAAGCCGAGGATCATCACGGCGTCTACTTTACGTCCTATGGCGGAATTGAAACGCGAGCTCATCTTCTACATTATAGCAATGAGGTGACAAGGAAGGAACGTAACATCGCTTCGATCTAACTTTCGCCGAAATTGAGAAGCGAGGAATCATCGGCGTTATGCTTCGTCTAACAACTAGGTGAAGCATAACTCATCTTGCTTCACGTCTAACAGCGGTGGCAAGGAATCACATCTCTCCCAGGGGAAGGTCTTTGGACAATACCAAGCTATCACCGAGAAGTGTTCCAGCTTTACGAGATAGAGCAGATCATCACATCGACAACTTGTTCATCCCTGCTAATATGCGGAGCGGGGCTCCTCTACGGTACCATGTGGCGGTTGACGATATGATCTCTATATTAGCCGACTGTCGTGGAACCACGGATTCCCTCTGTCATTTTAATACGGCTTGCGTTATACGAGGTCGGGTTGCTCTCATCTCCAAATCAAATAGGCACATCGGTAACTTCCGAGCCGCCATAACCTACAGCGACTATGAACAATAAGCGATGTACTACTGCCGTGAAGGCAATACTGAATTACTTCCTGCGGATCATAGCTAATCCCATGCTTGGCTTGACATCAGGAGGTGCTTTTTACGTCGGTAGCGGCTTCACCTTTGTCTGCATCGGTATATGTGTCGAGTGGAAGTCATGATCTCCATCATAGGACCAAATCCATACGCCGCCGTTTTACTCATCATGTTTTAATTTTCGTGAACTGCGTGCGAATACCCGGCCCGACTCAAGGTGTTCAGCACCAAAGCCGGATAATACCGATCTGGTGCGTCGGGTACATTGGTCAATAATAAATGCGTACCGAGGTGGCATCTATCAAGTCGTAGAGTATCGTTGACTGATGACTTTAGCTCCCGTAGGTGTGTTATTGGACTTAGATTAGAGCATCGAGATCTCTCTTAGGAGTTTAGTAGGTGTACTTCCTGGTTGGGAAGATTCTTCACGGTTCTGCCATGCAAGACCTAAGAAATAATGCATTAGGCCAGGGTCTTTCATTTCAAATTCTGGCGGCAGGTCTCTTGCTTACATTGGTGATGAGCGCAGCCTCCGGTTAAGAACAAGTCGTACATGGGTGTGGTAAACTTAAGGTTTCATTGTCATAGTCTTGAAGTGAGAGATTTGAATGCTGCTTTGCTCTTAATTTGCAAAAGCCAGAAGCGGCTAGATCAAAGCTGTCACTCTGACCATGCAAGAGCTCACGGGAACTGCTTCCAATCCGTATGGGCTTTCTTCGTCGGCGGACATGAGACTTCACGTCTTCAACCTCAAATCCTTGAGGGTTCTTTCCATGTCACTTCCTCTTCGGTAATACCATTGAGGAAAAGTTGTCTTCGTCATGGGTGAACTTCCATTTCATCTTGACCTTGAGAGCTATAATGGATTCCCGGTCGAAGTGTATCACGTACGAGGAGCAAATGTCTCTTCATGAGTCGATTCCTTCCTTCTGGGAAAAGCCACGGTGACAAATCTTGCTTTATATTTCGATACTTCCATCGTGACATGTTTTATCTTGGGTAAGCCATTTTGATGATACCACATCCTTACTCTTGAGTCTGGGAACAATTTCCCGTACATCATTCTTTATTATGGTTGTTTCGTGGCTGCTTATCGCCCATTCCTTCTTCTGGATGGCTTATTTAAAACATGTAGGTTCTTCATCGAAGAAGATTGCACATCAAAGCCCGGAATTATGGCGGAGAATGGCTTTGGCTTCTTCACGATCTCGTGGTTCATTCGGGAACACCATACTTCTCCATCTTGAATAAGCTCTCTTGCCCAGGCGGGCTTTCTTTTATGGAGAAGGTTAATACGAAGAGGTTCTTGAACCACGATGTATCATGATCTTCAAGAATTTTCCTCATCAGGGGAAGCTTCTGACGTACAGGTTCTGCAACTCTAGAACTTCTCTCACGGATTACGTAAGATAAGTTTGAATCCTCTTCACGCCCACCTCTTCAGTAGCATCTTCTTGATTTCTTAAGTCTGACTTCTTCATCAAATGTCCGTCCTAGCGGAATCTCAATATGGCGGTGGAATGTAGATTCGAGGCGCGGTTGCCTCAGAATTATCCACAAATATTCCTTCTTCAGGGCTCAATTTGTTCCTTTTTCTCTTTAGGTGTATGAACAAACAGACTGACCAAATATTTGAGATGAAGCACCTCGGCTTCTTTAGGTGAACATTTTTTTCTTGGGTCTTGAACCCAAGTGCACTGGGACAATCGGTTTTGTACATATATGACTTTCATTTTTGCTTCTTCCCATAATCACATGGGAAGATCTTGATCATGAATCATAGTCTTCGCAACTTCCATAATCGTTATTTATTCCATTTAGCTACATGGTTTTGTTGGGGATTGTAGGGAGTAGTTAGTTCCCCTCTTGATCAGACATCTCTCTTGACTTTGAACTCCTTGAGGGTATATTCTCCTCCATTATCGACATGAGTATCTTAATCTTTCTTTTGGGAAGATTCTCTATCAAGACTTTGAATTCGTTTCGCAGATACTTCATCTTTGGGTTTGAAATATATCGGTCTTGAGAATAATCATCGGTGAATGATACATAGTATACACATACACAGCTAATGGGATGTTGGCATTGGGCCACCTGCGATGCGAATGGATGAGTTCAATGCTCCTTCTGCTTTGCTTTGTCTCTCTTTAGGAAAGGGTTCTTGATGTTTTCCTTAGCACATCCATTGCATATGCCTTCTGATCAACCTTGAGTTATGGTAAACTACAGCGACTTTGCATATGTATGGTGGCGCCTTGTAGATGATGTGAGCCAATCTTCTATGCAAAAGCTCCTTAGTTTTAGATGGCATGGGTCATAGCGGGTTCTGGGTGACCCTTGACTATATAAACCATTTTCTTCACTTAGATGACGATTGCTTCATTAATGGTTTCTCCCTTAATGCATGAGAACTTCTCCATCTATGAGGCAATACATAGCCTTTCTTGTCCAAAGCGGATATGGAAGGGTTGCTGGGCGAGTACATAGAGTACGTCTTTCATTGTTATTGAGTTTAGAATTATAATCTTGTAGTTTGATTCTCCTATTCCCTTGATGGGATATTGATAATCATCAAGAGTTACTTCTGAAAACTTTTCTAAATACAAGAGAGTATTCCTCCTTGCGAGTCATATGCTTTGATGCAGCTATCAATGAGCCATGTGTCTTCTCAAGGTGATACAGATCCTGAGAGAACTGAGATCAGACATGGTCCTTAATCATATTCATAGGTGTTTCTTCATCTTCGGTAATATGAGCATGTTTGTCTTTTTGTGCCTTCCTCTTGTACTCTTCTTTATTTGGACAATTGTTAGCCTTGTGTCCCATCTTATCACAATGATAGCATTGTATAGATGAGAGATCTCGTCCCATACGTTGTCCTTTCTTGCAGTTTCTTGAATAAGAGATTCTTGATTGTTGAATCGTTTTGATGTTTGTGGTCCTCTATGAGATTCCCTTTTGAAATAGGGTTTCTTCCTTCCTCCTTTTTATTTATGAGTATTTGGGGGCTTGATCATCATCCCTTGCTAATAGTGCTTCGCGATTGGTTACCCTTGTCTCTTCTTGGATGCATTCTTCCCATAGGCTCCAAACTGTAGTTTCTCCTTTACGCCACATGGTTGGATGAAGGCATCCCAAGGTCTTCTTGAATGAGATTCTTGGTATCGCAAGACCTTGGGATACCATTTAGGGATGTCATTAAAAATTCATCTTCGTCAATGGTGACTCCAATCGCTTTCAACTGTTCCTTTATTTCTAAGATTCGGGAGAAATACTCTTGAATCATTTCTCCTTTCTACATCTTGGTATTCTTCTACTGAGTTATGAGATTCATCTTCAGATTGATGTTCTTTCCCTTCCTTATAGTTTGCTTAGAGCATCGAGCATCTCCTTTAGGTTTCTTTTTGGCCGATACATCACGGGTCGGTGGTCTTTGATTGAATCGCAATGATTCTCACGGGCCCACGATTGAGTCCTTCGATGCTTTGCTTTCTCACGGCATCTTCGGGTTCCTTCACATCTTCTTTGATAAATCTTGATAGGTCATTCTCTGCCGAGGATGGAGGCCAGATCCTATACTTCAGAACACGGAAGTTGTCTATACTTCAATTTCTCAACAAGCTTTGTGCTACTTGGACATCTTGTCCTTCCATTAACAAAATGACCAAAATTGAAAATGCTCAAAATCCAAATTTGATCTTACCGGGGAGGATGCGCTTGGCCCGAGTGGCACGGTGTCTTGGTTGAGAACAATCAAATTTTGCCCCTTCAAATCTACTATGCCGATTTGGTGGTTATACGGTGCCGGTACTCGGTGCCAGTACTACGGTTTTACGAATTTACGGTACTTTGAGCGGGGTTTCACTTTCGAGGAAGAAACTAGCCCTTTGAAAAGGTGCGGCTCTAGGTGCCAAATTGATCCCTTCGGGGGAGGCGCCTTTCTATGGTGGTAGATTGTTGAAAACACTCTCTTTCCAAAACCCTAATTTTGGGCCCGTTAACGACGTTTTCCTCTTGTAGTTTGTGCTTTCTTCAGGTTGGCTCGATACCATGTTAATGTTTTATCGCGATATTATAGTTCTTTGCATTTCATAAGATAAGAGCATAATATGAGCAGATCACTGAAGTACACATCCCGCAATGGTGCCGGCCATTTATCCTGGGATACCCTCATGGGGGGGAAAACCCGGCAAAAACTTCCTTATCATAAATGGCTATCCAAAGGTTCAGGGCCAACTCAACCAATCTGGAAAATCCTCCTCAGGGGTGTGCACCTTCTTCTTCTTTCACCAACTTGAAATATCACTTATAAAAGACGCCGGAGCAAATTGAAATCAAGGCCGACCTCTCTGTTGGGTGGGTAAATCCTCTTTAATTAAATCGGCCCTTTTCATTTATAGCTGGGTAGCTTCTTATTCTTTACATTATAATTGTCGGGTAATCCGCCAAAAGAGTTGGTCCTTATACAATGCAAACTTGGATTAATCCTCATTAGAGTTAACCCTAATAATAAAATAATAATAATGACAATAAAAAATAAAATAAAAAAAATTAACCTAATAATAAAAATAATAATAATGACATGATTAATCCACAATGGGGATTTAATCCAATAACAAAATAATAAGAATGCTCTTCGCAGTTACATTATTTCAACAGAGCCCAGACGTGTTCACCTTGTAGCTGCGAAGCACGTGATGAGATACGTTAAAGGTACGTTGGACTTTGGTCTCTGTTATACTAGAGATCATGACTTCAGACTGATTGGTTATACTGATTCAGATTGGGCTGGAAGTGTTTTTGATAGAAAGAGCACTTCAGGATGTTTCAGTCTGGGGTCAGCAATGACTTCATGGTAGAGCAGGAAGCAATCCAGTATTGCTCTCAGCACGGCAGAAGCGGAATACATTGCAGCATGTTCCGCCAGTTGTGAAGCCATATGGCTTCGGAAGTTGTTGACAGGTCTATTCGATCTGGAGATGGAAGCCACCATGATTCTATGTGATAACCAAAGTTGCATAAAGATGACGGAGAACCCAGTGTTCCATGATAAGTCGAAGCACATAGAAATCCGGTATCACTATACTCCTGATATGGTGCAGAGGGGAGCTGTAAAGCTCCAATATGTTGGCAAAGATGAGCAGGTTGCAGATGTGTTGACCAAGCCTCTGTCTCGTGTAAAGTTTGAATACTTTCAAGACAAGCTTGGTATAGTCTGAAAGGACCTCCCTCGAAAGAGGGAGTGATGTTGATGATACTATGGTATCCTGACCAACAGCGGGTAGCTCCGTTAGGATTTTATATCCTAGGGGATTGATCATCCCTGGACAGATCTCGAAGGTCTGGTAAGGACGGTTTGTCGGAGTACATGTGCATGTATATGCCAGCTATGGTCGATAGAGGTAGCTCTGTTAGGATTTTATATCCAAGGGAATCTTTGGATTCATGGGCAGATCCCAAAGGTCCGGTAAGGACGGTTTGTCAGAGTACCACGTGGTAGCTCCGTTAGGATTTTATATCCTAGGGAATCTAATGATTCCTGGGCAGATCTCGAAGGTCCAGTCAGAGTACCACAAAATGTTGTTGTTACACCTACCTCATTATGTTGCTACATGATGATGATGTTGTTATCCCAGCCTTGTGTTGATGATGCTGCTCCAGCCTCGTGCTGTTGATGATGTTGTTGCTCTAGCCTCATGTTGTTGATGATGTTGTATCAACCTCGTGTTGTTCATGATGTTGTATCAGCCTAGTGTTGTTGATGTTGTTGATGTTGTTGATGTTGTTGTTGTAGTTTTATACTAACTGATGTTGATGTTTCAGATTCCAGCTCCATGTTGTGAACGATGATGATGATGCTATTCCAGTTCCATGGTTTGAACGATGATAATATTGATGATGAGAAAAACTTTCAATGATTTATAGATGTGCCAGTTAGTGTTCCAGATGTTGATGATGTTGTTTCCCTCTCTCTCTCCTGATGATGTTGTATTGTAAAATACCCTTCTTGTTAAGGGGGAGTGTTGAAATATTGTAACTGCAAAGAATATTCTAATTATAATTGAATTATGATTATATAAATCAATCGTCTTATGTGGATTGATCATGTCGGGCTTTGTATATGACCAAATCCCTTATTGTGGATTGGTCAAACCATGTTTATAAGATGCTAATTGAGAAGTCGACCCCTAGGACTAATTAAAGTGGTTTTAGCCACTAGTTGAAGAAGTCAGCCCAGCATGGTGAAGAGACACAACCCTAGCGCTCCTCAGCTAGTATAAATAAGAGAGGTTAGCTCCTCATTCTCACACTCACTCGGTCACTCATCTAGTGCACAAGTTTTGGAGGTAGTTGCAGTTGGAAGAAGGAGAGAGAGGCGCAGCATTTGGAAGAAGGAGAGAGAGGCGCATTGCTCAATCTTGGATATTCTCTAGTGTTTTGTCTTTTATCTTGGCATTGTCTTGACAATCTATATTAAGGAAGTTTTTGCTGGGATTTCTCCCCCATGAGGGTTTCCCAGGATAAAATGATGTATACCTTGTGATTGTGTTTCTCTTAGTGATCCTGCTTATGCTATTATTATCTAGTAAACTGAAAAGAACTTAATAGAAGCTCTAAATTTAACACACTGGGAGATAGTGACACTTAAAAATGAGTTAGTGAGAGTTGTGAGAGGGTTAAGTGAGGAGTTCACATGAGTTGGAGGAGATCCCAATGTATGGTGCGCCCTCTCTCTTGAGATATGGCACATCCTCATCCATGGTGTCAATCCCAAGGAATGACTTGCCCTCTTTCTCACCCTCCTATTGCAATGTGGTGATTTCTCTTGAGTTTGAGGAGATGTGGCTCATATCCAACTCTCCACTTGTCTCATCTACCTTGGGATGTGCACCCTCTAGCTTTGGGAATTGCTCCCTCTTCTCCATAAAAGCAAGTCGACCTCTCCTCATTTAGCTAATGAGAGTTTGGGATTTGCTTCTGGTTGTCCTATCGTTGTAACATTTCTTTGTTGGAATAAAAGGCTTTGGAGGTCAAGAAGGTGTCTTGTACAAGTGTGTGGATGATCATTGTCATGTGCTCAAATTTGTGAGGTGATGTTGTTTTGATTACTTGTTCTTTCAATTGTTAATGTGGAAAGGATCTATTAAACTAGTTTGTCTTTTTAGATCGTTTTGTCTTTCTTTTACATATGTGGTTAAAGATTTGCATGTTAATTTGGTTTAATTACATGCTATCTAGATTTCATGTGTGGGGAGTGTTGTCGTCCTTATACACACCTACTAACGTGGAGAAGTCTCCAACCCACTTGGTGTGTCCTTAGAGGCACAAGCCTAAGTCTAGACCCACTATCACCTCAATCTAGACCTCTTTCGTCTAGGCTCACTCCTAGGGAAGCCAAGGGGGGTAGACCCTACTTACTATGTTAAAGTTGATTAGATGATCTAGGAGTTAATTTTAGTTCTTAGGCTAGGGAGACCCAACCCAATGACAAGCAACTATGCAAATACAAATCTTTAATGACAAGCAAACCCCTTCATCTACAAGTTATACTAAGACTAGTGCCTAAAGATGGGTAAATGGAGTCAGTAAGATTTATACAACAAATTACAATTATACAAAAGTGAATGTTGCTACAAGATATTCACAAATAAATAAAGAAATTACTTTGCACTTTAAACTAAATATGAATACTATCTACAAATTGAAATACAACATGAAATATATATACACAATGAAATGAACAACTAAATGATTATACAACGATAAGTTAGATAGTGAAACATTTATACCATGGATTAGATAATGAAAAGAATACTAGCTTTATACAAATATCTCTAAATGAATAAAGAATGCTTATATAAAAATAGATGTGCTTTAGTATATGTAAACATCCACAATAAGAGATAGTGACTCAAAACATTAAATTCCTTGGAAGTTAGAATCACATGAAAAGCAAGTTGCTTGAAATGTGAATTGTTTTGAAAGTAAAAGTGTTTGAAAAGTAAATTGCTTTGAAAATGAAATTGCAAATGTTATGAATGTAGTGTGTAGGTTGATTTTAATAAATTTTAGGTCTCTCTTTGATTAGGGGAATTAGATGTGAATGATACAAACCTAGACTATGTGACTACCCCAAACCGTTATCCTCTCAACCAAAAGGAAGTGTTGGGTGCTTAATAAGCAAAGAAAACAAGGCCTTACCCTAGCTTCACAGGTCAAATCCAAAGGACTTGGGCACTCAACAAGGGGGACACCTAGTGTCGTGAGATCATCCATGTTCTAGCACCCCAAGTATCTTCCACAAGCCTCCTTTTTGGTGGCGAAAACAATAACAATTAGATGCCTAATTACTAAACTCCCAACCTTTGCCCTTTCTTGTCACCCAGGATCCACAAAGTGGCAAGGGGAGAGAATACGGGGCAATGATGGAGCACAAATATGATTACTTTTGCAATAATTTTAAAAGTATACAAGCCTTCCGTTATTGCAAGGATGGCTTATGCCAATCTCTTTGCAAGGTGGGGCAAAAGTAAATAATTTGAAATGCTTTAAAGTTTGCTTAGAAAATTAAATTGCAACCCCACAACAATGGCACAAGTGGAGGACTAGCCTATCGTTTTGGCCAAGGTGGGTATAATTGAAAGAATTAGAATTGTATGAAAGCAAAAGCAACCTCAACAATGGCACAAGTGATGGACTAGCCTATTGTTTTGGCCAAGTTGGGTATAATGAAAGAAAATTAAAAGACTTGGAAATAAATGAGCAACCCCACAACAATGGCACAAGTGGAGGACTAGCCTACCGTTTTGGCCAATGTGGGTGTAAAAGGAAATGCAAGAAAATAAATCTAATTCTAGCCTTCACGATTTTGCAAGGATGGATTAGGCCAATCTCTTTTCAAGGTGTAGACAATATTTTCTAACTTATTACAATATCAGATTTTTTATATTAATTTGAGAGAAGGCAAACCCAAGAAACTCTCTCGGGTTGCTTACAATGATTTAGAAGAAGAAGATGAAGGGGGATTTGATATCCCAACTTTAGAATGCCTTTTGAAGGCCTTGGGGGCTCAAAACAAGTAGCACCTCCTCCTTGTTGTTGAAAATCTGCATAAAAATCAGCAAGGTATATTTTCTTGAAAATGCTACAAAACCAAGAATCTTGTTATCTTTGATTAGCCCAATGAAACACCGATTTAAATGTAAAATTCTGAATATGAAAGTGAAACTTTTAGTGTCTATTCTAGATCATAACAATGCTTGTAAATGAGAGAAAGGAAGGAAAGAATATTAGACAAATAATGGAAACTTTGGATGGTTGAATGAGTGAGTTTCCACTCTAAAGATCACTCATCCAACCCTCTAGTGATCTACAAACAAATATGTCTTTGTTACACAAGAAAACAAGGAGGTGAGAGCATCCAAAAAGCTTGCAAAATACTTTCCAAATTTTAAAAGAAACTACCACAAAATCAATAGCAATACTACTACTAATTACACCCAAGCAAAATACTTTGCTTGAGTCTCCAAGTAAAACTAGTGAAAGCAAAAATGCAAGAAATGAAATGTAGTTGTATCACCTCACAAGAACACAATGAAAGGCACCAAGAGGACTCCGAATGCACACCATAGATTCTCTAAAGCTTCCTTTATTATCCACAAAATGTTGCTACAAATACTTGTAGCAAGATTTACAATGAGAGAGCATGAGAGAGAGAGGGAGAAGAAAGGAGAAATTTTTGCATAATAGACTTGCTATGAGAATAGATGAAGAAATGAGGAGGAGTGGGTCTCTTTTATAGATGAGGAAGGGGAGAGACCCCACTTGGATGAGCTCTAAGTGTCATCCATCCATGGGGGGAGGGTCTCTTCAACGGTTAGTGAAGTGTGTGAGGGTTGAAAGTGTGTGAGGGTTGAGGGGTGAGTGGGGAAGGGGGAAACCACCTTTCCCATTAATCAAAAAGGTAGTTAGGGTCAAAGGGGGGTATATCCAAAGTTTTGGGGGGGCTCATGGCTTATTTTTTATTTTTCATGAGTTTGTGGGCAAGGGGGGAGCCCCTCTTCTTAGGAAATGGTCACTTTGTGTTGTTGGCTTAGTAGGGAGGGGTTTTCTAAGCTGAAAATCATTTTTCCAACTTAGAAAATACATTTGGGATCATTTTCCCGCTCTCTTTCATGACTTTAGTGACTTTTACAAAATTTGGCTCTTTTAATTAAGTCAATTACATGTTGATTTTTGACTGACTTGGACTCCTCATGGACAATGGCCTAGCAAAACTTGTCCAAATGAGTTGAGACTTCGTCCAAGGGTGTAGGGGTTCATGAACCATTTGATTTGAGTACTCATACCCCTATAAAAAATCCCCAAGGACCACTTTTTTACATTTTACATCAAAAATAATTAAAAATCCTCAGTTTGCGGGAATTTTAATTATTTAAAAAATCCTATCAAAACTTAAAGGAATTCCGCAAGACTCTAGGAAATGTCTAGCATGGTCATTTACAACACTCATAGACCTTAGTTACCCCTTGGGCTCGATCATTAGAACGTCGTTCATCACTTTGGAGAATTATTGTGAGTGAAAAACTCAAGGATAATTAAAATTGCAATTAAGCAAGGTCAATTACCTATGGAAAAAAAAAGCACTCGATGAAAGGACTTCCGTAATGATAAAGTCCTAGGTAACTAGACAAAAATTGACTCATGCTAGCATATTACAATATTATCTCATGCAGGGGAGCGAAAATTCCGGTTACATAGAAAAGCATGTCGACGGAAAATTTGCCCTATCGAGAAAAAATCTTCAAAATGGTTGTACCAATAGGTACATATCTTCATGGAACATGGAGTTGACCCCTAGTTGAAATAGGTGGTCAACGGGGAGCACCACAATTTAACAATTTGTTGCAATTTTTTTGAAGCCTACAGGTCCTCATAGCTTGGAGAGGTGGTTGAGCTAGTTTGCATCTTCCACAACTTCAAGGATCTAAAGACATAGTCCCTCTTCAATCCACCAGAAGACTCCATTACCCAAGGGTTCCAAGCTACAAGCTTTCTCTTCTCTCCTTCTCAAAAGGTTTCAACATTTTCTGGTTACTTTTGTTGAAATAATGTAACTGCAAAGTGTATTCTTATTATTATTTGATATATATTCATTGGATCAATCCCCATTGTGGATTGATCATGTCGGCTATTATAAAAGGACCAAATCCCCTTTTGCGGATTGGTCATAATGTAATTGTAATAGGCAAAAGAAGAAGTCGGCCCCAGATTATATTTAAGAGGCCCCAGAATATAATAAAGGTGGTTATAACCACCCAGTTTGAGAAGTCGGCCCTGCCAATGAAGAGACACTTCACACGTGCCAGATTTATATAAATAAGGAGGCTAGCGCCTCACTTAGATACACACCTCACTTGCTCATTGAGAGACAAGTTTCGGAATTGCAGTTGGAGAAGAGAGAGAGAGACTGGCGCATCTTTTGGGAGAGGATCTTCTGTATTAGCTTGAGTTATCTCTTGGCATTGTATTGGCTATCTATAATAAGGAAGTTTTGCTGGGTTTTCTTCCCCTAGAGGGTTTCCCAAGATAAATGTTGTGTCTCTTGTGATTGTATATTTCTCATTGATCTTGTGTTATGCTATTGTTATCTATTGAAATGCAAAGAACTATAATAATGGCTTAAACATTAACATGGAATCAGAGCCAAGCTGAAGAAAGCATCTTTCACAAGAGTGAAAAACATCACTGTTGTCGTACATGCAAATTAGGGTTTTTTGATGGTGAAGCTTTTCAGCCCTAAAACCATCTAGAAAAATGTGCCCTCCCCCAAGGATTACTTTGGCACTCTCAGCGCACCTTTTCTGTGGCTAGATCTCCCGAAAAGTGAAACCCTAGTTTCACAAAGTACCAGAAGAAACAAAAAACCAGTGTACCAAAAGTACCAGAGGTACCAAAAAACTAGAAGCACCAGTCCAGAAAATCCGCAAATCAAGTTTGGAGGAGCAAAAGTTGGATTTTCTCAGATCCAAACACACAAGGCTACTCGCCTCAGCCAAGCGCACCTCCTGCTAAGTTCGGAATTTGATTTTGAGTATTTTCATTATTCGGTCATTTTCCTAGCTCCGGGTAAAAGATGTCTGCAAGCACTTAAGCTTGTTGACAAGCTGGAAGGTGTGAAAAACTTTTGTGCCTAGATGTATAGGATTGGACTCATTCTTGAAGAGAATGACCTAGCAAAATTCGTCAAAGGAGAAATTCCGGAACCCGACGATGCTGCAGAAAAAGCCAAGAATCAAAAGGACACAATCAGGGCCAAAAGAATCATTGCAGATTCAATCAAAGACCAATTGATTCCTTATGTGTCATCTAAGAAGACTCCAAAAGAAATGTTTGATGCCTTGACCAGACTGTATGAAGGAAAGAACATAAACCGGAAGATGAATCTAAGAACTCAACTGAAGAATACAAGGATGCAGAAAGGAGAAACAATTCAGGAATATTTCTCTAGAATCTCAGAATTCAAAGAACAGTTAGAAGCGAT
>SNQJ01S0020051.1:65902-104194 GCA_010110895.2 Picea sitchensis
TGTATTCTTATTATTATTTGATATATTATTCATTGGATCAATCCCCATTGTGGATTGATCATGTCGGCTATTGTAAAAGGACCAAATCCCCTTTTGCGGATTGGTCATAATGTAATTGTAATAGGCAAAAGAAGAAGTCGGCCATAGAATATATTTAAGAGGCCCCAGAATATAATAAAGGTGGTTATAACCACCCAGTTTGAGAAGTCGGCCCTGCCAGTGAAGAGACACTTCACACGTGCCAGATATGTATAAATAAGGAGGCTAGCGCCTCACTTAGATACACACCTCACTTGCTCATTGAGAGACAAGTTTCGGAATTGCAATTGGAGAAGAGAGAGAGAGAGAGAGAGAGGCGCATCTTTTGGGAGAGGATCTTCTATATTAGCTTAAGTTATCTCTTGGCATTGTATTGGCTATCTATAATAAGGAAGTTTTGCTGGATTTTCTTCCCCTAGAGGGTTTCCTAGGATAAATGTTGTGTCTCTTGTGATTGTGTATTTCTCAGTGATCTTGTGTTATGCTATTGTTATCTATTGAAATGCAAAGAACTATAATAATGGCTTAAACATTAACAACTTTTGCTTGCATGCATAAAGATCCAAGGCTCATTTACAAATTCTAAATAGATCTTTATTTGTGCAAAGCATGCATGTATAGATCCAAAGTTTAGATTCACTTTTAGCAAGCTTTTCTTTCAAAATTTTAAAGGCTAGAAGGTAGTTCATTTCCTAATAGCTTTCATTTACAAATTTGGCAACCCTAATGCCATTTTGCTTGATGTTTTAGGACAGCAAACAAAATCGCTAAGAAGGCTTGCCTTTAGCATGCTTTCTTGGTCTTTTATTTGCTAACTTATCATAGGCTCTCTTTGATCATTTTTTTGCACAAGTCTAACATAATTTTGCAGGACCTTTCAAAGCGATTTTGGGCATCTCTTGCCCCCAATAGCTTGCTGATTTTTGCAGGTTTGCAAACAGCCAAGGGGAAGCTCTACCGAAATTTGGCAGATTCGGAGCATCTGGGACCCCCTTAAATTCATCCTCTGATAGCCAAACTCATTCTTCTATAATTTTTTGTAAGTATGTGGCCTCAAGTATAAAGGACCACAAACCTTCTTCCAAAAGCATTGTAACAAATAAAAGAAAGAAGTGGGATAACCCACTAGGTCTGCAATCCCACCAAGGGCTGGGGGGAATTTCTCTTTTGTGGTGTGCTTTTTGTCTCTTGTTTATTTTCATTTCCGCAAAGCTAAAATCAATCTAAAATAAACCCAAGCACCACAAAACATTAGTTAGATTTCATTTTCTAGATTAGATTAGCGTAGATTTGATTTTTTTTGGAATTTCAATTTGGCAAATAAACCATCCCCTCAATGGCCCTAGTATGCTCTGACCCCTTGTGAGCTTTTTTTATCTGGGGGAACCATCAGAACGGGAACTGGTCAGTGCGGAGTAATTTAATAGGGAAAACCTTATACCACTATTGTTCAAATACGGGATCCATATTGATAGATCGACTTGTGAATTCAGGGGGGATACTCATTGAGATTCATTCTCTCCCCGTTGGAACTCCTTGCAATTTTTCCAATACCCATTTTGAGGGATAGTAGTTTAAGGAAACAAACATTAGAATTTAGATTAGATTTACTTTCTGTTTCACACTTACATTTTGCAATCACAAAGTGGTCTTGCAATTATCAATCCATTTCACAAATCAAACCACTAATTCAAACAAAAACCCTTTTATAATAAAATTTACCAAGAACATTTGCAATACATTCCTATAGTAGCATTTTACATACATCTTGCAGCAACTTTTACATTATTGGCATTAGTCTCTATATTGCTTATCATTTACTTTCAAGCATTTGTATCTGCTTTCAAGTTATATCATTTATGTGCAAGTACTTTATATGGTTTATATCTCTAGCATAAGCAATTCCATCTATGTGTCATGTATGTTGTTAGAGTAGTTGTGTTTATTCTTGCTTTCATTGAACTCCTAGAACAATAATTGTGCTTAGTTAGTTAAGCCTTGGATTCTTTTTTTTAGGGACTACCCCCCTTGGCTTCGCTAGGAGTTATCCTAGACGTAGGAGTTGAGAATCAGGTGACAGCACCTCGACTAGAGACTTTCCCCCAAGACCACACCCAGTGGAATGAAGATTTCTTCCACGTGACCCAAGGTGTGGATTAGGCGGCAACAATACCCTTCACTCAAACCAAAATCATCGATTAGGCATGTTAAGCTTTTTCTACCATATTATAAGGCTAGGATTAGGTGGTTTCATCAAAATTGGGTGGTGTCGACTAATGTCCCTAGAGAATCGAGGAAGAAGCAAAGGCTAGACAAGTGGCAAAGGATGAAGGATGATACTAATGATGTGGATCCCAATATAAGCGATGGTGGAACATTGCTTGTCATTATGTTTGTCATTTAAATGTTCTTGCTTGTTTATTCATAATGCTTTCTTTCAAAGTTTCAATATAATCATTAATATACTATGGATGGCATTTATAACTTCATAATAATGTAGTGTTCATCTACAAGTAGCACAAATATGCATGTTTTCATATATTTATATTATGCAGCTAATTTGTCTTTCTGCCTATTTTTTAATATAAACACAATATATATATATGAAAACATGCATATTTGTGCTACTTGTAGATGAACACTACATTATTATGAAGTTATAATATATATATAAAACAGACGCTCTCGTATATAAAACAGACGCTCCCAGGACGCTCCACTCCTGATGATTTTTTAAAAATGACACTCTCGACGCTCCCGCTCCAGGCAACCTTGGTTCAAAATAGTTTGTGTTACTCCTCATGTTGACATCAGTGGTAAATGGTCTTGTGCAGATTGGTGGTGTGATTCTAGCCTTCAAAAGGTTGGAATGTTGGTGGAGGTTGCTTCAGGGGTATATCTTTTTCTTCATAGATCTTCATCATGGGGGTCACCTAGTCACGTTCACTTAATGTTGCATGGTTGTCCTCTAACATGGTGATGCATTTACCTACTTCCATTCATATTAATGTCATTTCCATAGTTTTACCTAAGCAAATTGTTTATTGCAAGCATATTATAACTTTTTCCTCGATAAAATCCACTTTTATGTATCACATCACATCTTGACATTTTCCTTAGGTAAAACCCTAAATTACATCTACATTCCATCTCCTAGGAGGTGCATGGCATAATTAGCTTAAAATACCTAAGTCTTACCTTATAATAACTCCTTAATTCTTATATTTTCACTTTTTCCAGTTTGAACACACCTAACTGGTTTGGGATATTTTAATTAAAAATTTAAAATCCTAAACCTTAGGTTGAGTGCCTAAGTATTGGTCTATTAGCATTTTATTGTTCTAATTCTTCATTGAGACCTTCTCCTTAAGCTTCACTTTCTAGTTGGTCACTAGGAGTTGTAACTTAAAGTCCATGTGGTACAAATGAAACTAGGCACTCCCCCTTTTGACATGTATTGAAGTGAAATATTAGCCTATGTTATAATTCTCCATCGAGGCCTAATTCCCTAAGTTTTATTCCTAAATTCACTAGGGAACATAACCTTATGCCCATGGGGTACACAACTTAAGTTAGTACTTCCCCCTTTGGCACATATGTTGACGCAAAAACACACGACAAAAAGTCAATTCGTCATAGCCTCATAATATCTTTGTTCACACATGATAACCTTTTCATGATACATCTTTATCCTTTGACCCAAGTTTTGAGGATTTATTTGGTCTTCATGTTTGTCTAGGAGATTCTTATCCATGCACCCTAGGGTTTTACCCTTCCACCTCATCCATCCAACTCATCTACCTTATATACTCATGCACCTTATCCTAGCTAGCCTATGTTAGAGCCCTGGAGGGAAGTGGGATAGCCTAAGGAACTACTGAGCAAAGAAAGCGATCTCGTTCTTTGGGTTATGCAGGTTGATGGGGAAAGAGGGTTATGGATTGGGACTGTTGTAGGAGTAAATATTAATTGTGAACCTGGGAATTGGGCTGTGAGAAGAGAATTAGAGCCAGGTATAAGAAGAGTTTGCCCTTGTGGATTCATAGCCTCAACTCGGGAGTGGCATCTATTGTAGAGAGAATTGGTGCAACATGGAACCTTTGGTTGGGTGGTTCATCCTTCTTCTACAAATAAGTGTTTATGAATGTATCTATGAAATATGTTGAATTAATGTTCTTTATGTTATGGTATTTATTACTTTATGGTTTGTTCAATCTTGTTTGCATGTGTAAGCCTGCAATTATAGTTTATGGTGCCATTATTGATTGAATAATTAATTATTCTAGCATAAGTCTACATCGTCGTGCCTACATGTGTGAATTAATTAATAGCGGGATAGTGAGGAAAGGTATCAGAGAAACAAATTTGGAGTGAAATTGGTGGTTTCAAAAAGTACCCCATATCCTCAAAGTGCACAAAGGGTATTGGGTATGTTATAGCGCAAGTTGTAGATTGGGCAAAGCCCGACCCAACCACGGAACAAGTGCTATAACTATGGGAATCCTACACCCAATGTCACCTCGATGTAGGTCCCACACTTCAAGGGCGACTAGGTCACTCTAGGGAGGCAATCCAGGTGACCCTAGGGGGATTGAGACGGAGATGGAAGGAAGTGGAAAAGGAGACCCTATAGGTCAAGTCTGAAAGGAAGGAAGGGTAGGGAAAGATGCTTTGTAAGTCAAGTAAAGGCTGCCCCACAAGTATAGTGTTTCACTGGATGATTGTACCTGCCCGACACACAAGAAAACACAGCTTGCAACAGTATATGTTAGTTGGATCAGCAAGTTAAGTTTGTTGTCCCTAATTTGCAGCAGTAAATAACAGTATATATCAGCAAATAAATGATACTAGAAGCTGCCCAATAAGTGCTAGATATCAAGTAGAAAATGCAAGAGAAAGACTAGCTAAACTCAAGATGAAAAGCCCAAATTCTAGCACAAAGGATAAGGTTGTTGTAAACAGTTGTCTGCAGCAAATTGTATCAGCCTTATGGCTGTAACATTCAATGTATTACAGCGAGAAAATCAGCCACTAGAATTCCTTCAAACTTTGCCAAAAAGTGTGTTAGGACTAGGAGAGTATGTGTGCAAACTTTGAGCCAAAACTAGTGGTTGATAAGAGAGTTGTTTAAGCAAATAAGTTAGGGTTTCTGCAGCCCTAATGGCTGAAGATGCAATTTTGTAACAGCAGCAATAAGTAGCCCTTGGATGAGGATGCCATGGTGGCTGTGAGGTGCTCAAGGCACAAGGAAAACAATCCACCTTTGCAAGAAGTAAAAAGACCAAAATTCACGTTTCCCAAGGCAATAATTTATATCTCCAATGCAACAAAAATATGACTAGTGCCTTTACTATTGGGTTAATGGAGTCACAAGGAGCTTAGAGAATCTACCTCCTTGGGGGTGCAAGCCCTTTTAGTTCCCAAGGCAAGTTTCTCTAAGATAGGGTTTAAGCTAAGAGGGTGTATGCTCTTATACTTCTCTTAGCAAACCCTTGTCAATGAGATGAAGCAATAAAATGAAGCAAAAATGTTGAAGACTATGGTGGGGGTGTATGCCCCTTATACTTCCCACCTAGCTCCTAGCACAAACAATACTTGACTTGAATAAAATGATAGCAAAAGAGTAAAAAACATACCAAGATCAAGAGAGATGCTAAGACAATCCACCACAAGAGCTAGAATTTAACCTTCCAAGGCTAGCGCATCACTTCTTCCATTAACCATTCAAAATTTCAGCCATACACAAGTGCACAAGATCTAAATAGCTAAGGAGGCCGAAAATTTCAAACCAATACCTCTTGTGAGAGGAAAGTTATGATTTAATTTGAGATCTTATGATCTCTATTTATACAAAAATTAGCCAACATGGCTTGTCCACAAAATAAGGAGTAAAACACAAGATTAGGGGTCAATAACCCTAATCTTGCCCCCTTAACACAATAATATTAAACAATTCACTTAAAATTTCATCTTTTGCACAAATTAAACCCTAATTAAGGATGACGTCACCCCTTTAGGAGACGTTTTGCCACTTTGAAGAGGTCGTTGGTGCTGGAGAAGGATGGAAGGGCCTCCCAAGGCCATGTGTCAAGCATCTAGATGATCCTTTCTTGGTGAAAAACCCTCTTCTCATCAGAACGTCCAAGTGTAAGTGAGTGGCACCTCACCACCAAGCCCAAACCCCCAATACCATGACGTCAAGCAAGAAAATGGGACGTTTTTTCCTTCCTGGGAAAATCGTTTAGCATGCAATGGGTGGGCTAGGTCATCCAAGTCATCATCAAGGACGTCCAAGTCATCTCTCTCTCATCTGGCATGCGGACCCCTGGCATCCAACCTGTGGACTTGTAGCCCCATGGAAGCCCAAGCTAGGCATGTTCTCCCAAAACTATCCACTAGCTAGGTCCTGCAAAAACAAATGGACACGCCCTCCAAGGATCTCAAGTCATAACATCATGATAATTGGATCCAATCAATAAACAAGCCATCTAAGCATGTGCATCAAAGATTACCATATCAAACAATTAACAGCTCAAAGACACTATACGACTTGTCAAGCTTAAGTATGGGAGGGTTGACGAGGTGTCCTATTGGGTAGATCTTGCCCTAGGTCAAGGAGAACCTCCAAGAGATCCCTCTCTAGGCCATGTAAAGTGTATGAGGTGGATGGGGTCAAGACTCAATGGGTCAAGGCTCATGACATACTAGGGGTCGTAGTGTCTCATTCATGGGTGCCTTTGTTGAGGGTGTGTGGTACCTTCATCTGCAATGCACTTTTTCCAAGCCCATTATTTGCCTTTTATCTTTCTTTCTTTATATTTTCTTTAGCACAAGGAGAGGTTGAAGGCCACTGCCTTGGCATGGTGACCAGATGGTGGCAATGTCACCCACAAATGCCTAATGGAAATGAGAAGGTTGGTTGGTGATGAGACCCCCTTTCTCTCAGCCATGCAACTGAGAGTCACTGTCCTGGTTTGGTGACCAGATAATGACAATGTCATACCACTAGATATCCATGGACATGATAGGTCGGCTCGTGATGAGACCTCCTATCCTTCAATCTACCTTTCAGGCATTTCTTTATTATATTATGGGTTCCCTTTTATTCAAAGATAAGCATTTATTGTTTTTTGGGTGATCCCTGGGCGAAGCATTTGGAAGGTTCATACATGGCTTTTATCTTTTACCCAACACCAACCCCTCTTGGCCTTTAGCCCCTTCTTCCCATAGAATGAGGGACAACCCCTTCTTGGGTCAATACACCCTAAAATCCCAAGAGATAAGGAAACGGAGGGGAATAATGGTGGAAAATGGTAAGTATGGTTGGGAACAGTACAATGGTTGATTAAGGGATTTCCCAGTAGTAAACCAATTCCCAAAGAAGACCACTTACTAGGGCACAATGTCAACCACCAAGGTGAAGCAGGGCAAAAGGCATAATCTCCAAGCACATATCATGAAATCTAGAGCAATCTAAGATACAACATAATCAAATGGATTAGGTATTGAAATGATGCTCACCATAATATTGACTTGTACCTCATGGAGCAAGGCCCACTACCTTCTGAAAGCCAACTGGTGTGGTCGATGCCATCTGTAAACATGTGACCATATGTGGTGGTGAGTGGGTTTTCCATCTGTGCAAAGCGTACTGCTGGTCATGTAGTCTCTCGGCACTCCATATCTGCAACCTGAGGGCCTTGAAACATTATCTCCTTATTTATCCACAAAATGGGGATAACAGGGTACATTGTAGGTTTCATCCCTAAGGAGACATTGGAGTTAAGGTTTGTGGATAAAACCTAAAGTTGTACTTGTTGAGGAGGAAGAGAAGAGGAGACATCTTGCATAAGACTAAGGAGGACTTGCTAGTGTTGACTCTTGTTTGTTGGAATATATTTAGAGGAGCTAGGATTTTTCTTGTTTTTCCCTAGCTAGGGTTTTGGAGAGCTTGGAGTGTTGTACCAGTTTATCTTAAGCTAAGAGTATGTACTTGAACTTTATCTTGGAAACTGTCTTATTGCAGATTTTATTTTCAACTATCATTGTTTTCATGGTTTGGTAATTTCCAACACTTATATTTCTTATTAATTTGTCATAAGTTGAGGCTGAAATTGTTAAGGATTTAACATTGATATTGAAGACAATAGGACAGAATTTACTACTTTATTTATTGTTGTTATAAAGTGATTTCCAAATTTGGTTTATGCATGATAAAGATTGCCCTAGAGCATTGAAACCTATGGCATAAGTTTTGGTATCTTTTCTCTTGAATTGCTTAAGGATTGGGGTCGTTTAGAAGTGAAATGTTATCCATTGCTTACTGTTGTTTTATTATATCTCGTATCAGCCCTAAAATTATAAATTCACAGAGACTAGATCCAAGAAATTGTCAATTTTTTTGTAACCTAGCACACGATTGTTAACTCCAAGCAAAACTAATTTACTAAATCACAATACAGCTAGGTTCTTAACAAACATCAACGAAAGCATTAACAACAGAAACCATAAAACATTTGCACAAGAGATTCAGGTAAAACCCCTGGAAGTGGGAAAACCCGTTCTGTGATGATTTTATTGCTATAAAATCAAAGCTCCCATCTTGGGATAATGGCCCTTCTGAGGAAATACAAATCAGCAAATAGCCTAGCCCAAGATTTGTCCTTCGATCTTGTTGGCTGCTATCTTCCTTGTTTCCCCTTTGCACCCTTTGCTCCGCCCCTGCCCCGGCACACCTGAGTGCTCACTCACTCTTTGTGTACCATCATTGTGTCTCATCCTCTCACCTAGGTTGCCTTTTATTACATTGCGATTTGACCAAATCAATCAAACCCTAGATCTTTAAAGTGATCAAAGGCTGAGATCTAATCTCACCTTCACTTTAGATCTAACGGTCATGACTTAATCAAACACTCACTTAAGTTACTAATGCCATTAACTTAGGCATTTAACTTAATTAATAAAAGAACACTCACTTTAATTATTTAGCTCATAAAGTGAACTCCCTAAGATCTATTGAGAGGTTACAAGTACAACTTCCACAGGCTAGACACCGAGCCTCTATGGAAGTACCTGTCCGACGCAACAAAAGCCAACACTCCCTCTTAGCGAGGAAGGTACTTCCACTCACTGGAAGTGACTCTGTCTTCGTTATCCGATCTGCTAACATGGTTGCTCTCCAATCCATCTAATTGGTTGCTCTCTCTGACACAAAAGTTGTCCCTGCCATCTCGCTCGAACCTTCCTCTGAAGACTTTCCTCTGATTATGCTCCTAGAAGCCTCCTGCTTCTGAGCATCCTGCATGGCCACCTCGAACCATGACTTCTTATGAATGAACTTGGAAGGCCGATCCTTCCCACCTGCACCTGAAGGTTGACTCCCTCTGAGTTGCTCAACCTTCGGAGCTACTTGCTCCTCGTTCTCTGTCACCCTACTTGCCATTACTCTCAAGCAACTCGAAAAAATATTTTGTTGCCTAGATCCCTGCCCAGGCATGTTGCCCACAGCCTCCTGTTGGTGCCCAGGTCCTTTTCTGGGTTGCCCGAAGTTGTCTTGGTCACTGCCCAACTGCTACCCGGACCTGCCCGTAGTCTCTACGGTTGTTTGTTGGTCTGTCGTGTGTTGGTCGAATCTTCCACGCGACCTCCTGCAGATATGGCGGCTGCAGTCACTTTCTACAACCTGCGGCCTCCTGTCGCCCGACTCCTGACCTCTATTGGCGCCTTTCTCACTGTTGTCGGCTTCAAAATCGACGGCTTCCCTTTCCCTAGACGGCTGCAATTTTGTCACCGGCTCGATCCTACCTCATCCACACACTTGCGGCTGCTTACTCAGCAGTGCTACTCGCAGCTCTTCTTGTGGAATTTGCCTCTCCTTCTCAACCAGCAACTACCTCCTCTGCTTCCACGCAGACTGTTCGGCCCTTCACTCGTCAAAACCCAGTCTCCACGTCCATGCGGTGGTTCTCTCCTCTGTCGGAACTTTCTCAGTTGACGGCTCTTTTCCGTCAGCAACCAAAACGGCGGCTACTCCTACAGTCGCGACTTACACAAGGTTTCATATCCACTCTGCTCGTTGACTATCCACTAGCCCAATCCACAAACAAAAAATTGCAGTTGTGATTTGACAGCGCCACTACTTTTGGTCGGCGGCTCCTTTGCCAAGCTATCATATCTACCACGCACTCAGTCAACTCGTCGTCCCGATCACTGCAAATTCTCTCCACGGATATACAAATTTCTCACACTGCAGCTTCACCTCGGTTGGCCCGATTCTCCAACTAGAGATCTGCTGGTCTGCAGTCCATACAGTCGTGCGTCGTACAACGCCCGTACGACTGTACGTTTTTTTTAATTTTTAATTATTAACCCGGTAGCTTCAGCTTCAAACCTGAAAATTAAAAAAAAATCCGCAAGTTTGAAGAAAAAATTCCTCACTGCTCAAATCTCGTCCTATGCAAAACTCGGCTTCCTCGAAGTCTAGGCTCTGATACCATGTTAATTTTTCTGTAACCTAGCACACGATTGTTAATTCCGAGCAAAACTAATTTATCAAATCACAATACAGCTAGGTTCTTAACAAACATCAACGAAAGCATAAACAACAAAAACCATAAAACATTTGCACACGAAATTCGGGTAAAACCCCTGGAAAAAACCTCGCTGGAAAACCAGTAATGTGACGATTTTATTGCTATAAAATCAGGGCTCCAATTCTAGGATAATGGCCCTTCTAAGGAAATACAAATCAGCAAATAGCCTAGCCCAAGATCTGTCCTTCGATCTTGCTGGCTGTTATCTTCCTTGTTTCCCTTTTGCACCCTTTCCTCGGCCCCTGCCCCAGCATACCTGAGTGCTCACTCACTCTTTGTGTACCATCATTGTGTCTCATCCTCTCACCTAGGCTGCCTTTTATTACATTGCGATTTGACCAAATCAATCAAACCCTAGATCTCTAAAGTGATCAAAGGTTGAGATCTAATCTCACCTTCACTTTAGATCTAACGGTCATGACTTAATCAAACACTCACTTTAAGTCACTAATGCCATTAACTTAGGCATTTAACTTAATTAATAAAAGAACATTCACGTTAATTATTTATCTCATTAAGTGAACTCCCTAAGGTCTACTGAGATGTTACAAGGATGACTTCCACGGTCTACACACCGAGCCTCTATGGAAGTACATGTTCGACGCTACAAAAACCAACAGAAACCTCTAGTAAAGAGGTGAAATTTCTGAAGTTTCATTAATTGCCCTGGAACCAAAAATGTCTACACTTCCAACCCATCACGCTCTCTAAGACCAAGAGTAGTCATCCCTACAAAATCTAAAGTAACCCTCAAAGCAAAATCAGCAACAAGTCAAGTAGATTACCTTTCTAAGGTACAAGCGCACTAGAGTTTTACATCCAACAACCTATAATAGGTCAAGCGCCTCTTCCAGATACGGAATAACTAAAATACGCGACTACCTCTTCACCAAGAGAACGAACTCAACCAAAACAACTCTGATACCATGTGGAAATTTCGTGAAACTATTGCTCAACGGAAATTCAAAAGTTTTACCTCAATCTTGAGGGTCCCCAGACCTATTTCCTATGAACTATCAGCCTTAGGGCTGAGTTTGAAATATAAATTACAGCAATATATATTTCACTTCTGTCCAACCAAATACACAAGGCAGCCCAATAAAATAAACACCAAACAATTGTACTTCAAGGGAACTATGTTTCCAGCCCCTAGGGCACAAACCCCAGCATATAATAGATCTTAAAATTACTTAATAATAGCAGATTTATTACAGACACAAATCTGCCCTCTTAGCTTCTATATACTTGTCAAATCACTCAACAAAATCTGCTAACTATCCATCATAAATAGCATACCAAATAGCCCGAAACTACTCATTCACCATAAGAATATAAGTTGAAAAACAGATCTGCAAGTATACAAAGTTTGAACAGCATAGTACACTTCATATATACATAAGAATAAAGTTACAAGTACATACCAACAACTTATCAAGTTATCACAAGCTGGTACATGATAGTCCTTCAAGCTTATCACAAGCTAGGACTTTCCAATGCCTCCAAACCCTAGCTAGGGCATCCACCATCAATAGCATAACTTAACCAGCAATACAAAGGTCTAGCAAGGCATCCCACCAAGCTATCTAGCCACACCAAAGGCCCCACAACAAACTAGCATCAACACCAACATGTCCGCCCTTGATCTTTCACCAAACTTGCTTGAGGCTCACCAAGAAAAGCACTTCAAGTCTCCTCTAGGGTTTCTTTACCACAAACCTTAGGTCATTCTCACACAAGGACTCAAACCCTAGCACTTCAAGTCTCCTTTAGGTTTTGCCTCTCACAAACCTTAGCGCCTTACTCCCTTGCATAAAAGCGATTTCAAGGAATCCAAACAAGTTCATCTTAAAGATACCAATGAGCTAATGAACTCTCACATGCTTACTGGATGAATACTACAACTAAAGACTCTTTCATCCCTTTATATAGAATAGATGAAGGAGGCCAACAGTATTATAGTGGACTAGGTCCACAAGAAACTTAATCTAATCCTCAAAATAAGGTCTCCAAGTGAAGTGCTCTCTCTCCAAGGTATACACATGTCTCTCAAGTGGTGCGCTCTCCAAGCATAGGCTCCAAATGTCAAGCACTCCTCATCGCAAGGATCCTCACTCTACAAGACAAGCATCTAATGTTGCAACGCTCCTCTTCAACATATGTGTCTTGGGTCCTCGTATAACCCCAAGCAATGCACCCTCAACCCAAGCGTCCTCAAGTCAAATGCACATCTTCCCTAGGGCATGCCAAGTGGTCCAAACGATACTGGAGGCTTGGGGCTAAGCATCCTCCCTCCTAGTGCCCAGCGTTCCTCCTCCAAGGTAAATCCAACACCCATGCAAGCAACCATCCTCCTCAACATGCACACCATGTAGAAGATATCAACGCCACGCCACATAAGATAACCACCTCATCAAGGAGAGTTCCACATCCTAGCACCAAGTTCAAGGTCAAAAAAACACCTATGAAAAGCTCTCCTCATGTCATCAACCAAAAGGTCTAAGATACAACTAAGGGGCTAGGGTTTCACCATGCACCCCACATCACATGAAGGCACCCCTAACATGGTGTAAACACTTTTGGAGCAACCAAAAGCTAACAGTTAATTCTTAAAATATCTGGGGACATACTTACAGATGCCAAGAACTTAGGTCCATTTCACACAAATTGATCTCTTAACTTAGAGTAAAATAACCAAAGCAGAATGAAATTGAAGATTGCCTAAAAATATTAAAGTAGCTTAAGTATCTCGAGAGCTACCTTATGAGAGCAGTAAACTCTATGATTTACCGAAGTTTAATCTACTTCCTTAATATAAAATACCAAGGAAAGAGATGCAAAATGAACAAAGCATAGTTAGAAGCTTATCTCAATTTGCAAGTGGGCTTGTTTATGAGCAGTGAACGCAGTGGGCATGTCAAGCCACCCACCAGGGTTCAATCCTCTAAAGGCACAGACAAGCGTTTGGGGCCAAGTACAAGTCTTGGCTGATTTCGATGGAATAGCGCCTTCCTGTCTCAACCACTTAGCAGAATGAAAGTGCTTGTGATTAATGGTATGCCCTTCAAGGGCCATCTCACCCATAAAAATGTCCTACATGTGACATATTCATGCCAATTTTAATGCTTCTGAACTTTAAAGTTTAAGGCACTTTCAAAAAAGGAAAAAGCTTATCTCATTTATATCTCATTTATCTGCATGAGCAAAGCGTTTTCTTCAAGTTTAATGGCTACTGCAAAGTGGCCCTCTATGAGGTGAAGCCAATATATCTGAGTTCATTAAAATAGTGGTACAGAATTTTCTCTTCACCGTGTAATGTAAGTGCACATCGCTGATCCTAATCCTAAAAGTTTCGCCTTACAATATTTTGCGAACCTTTTTAAGCTATGGGCTTCTAATAAATTCACATAATTTCAGTAGGCTCCAAATGACCAGATTCTACTAATATAATTTAATGTGAAAGCTCTTTCCATACAATTCTAAAAGTTTAAAACATAATTTAATTAATCAGCTCGCCAGAAGTCTTAGCTCCATAAGAAGATTGAGAACCAAATAACAAGATAAAAAAACTTCGAATGCTGTACACTATACAAAAATAAGTCCAAATGTAACAGAGAAAAACACAATAAACAAGCACGCCCGTGTCACATTGTTCGAACCGATAAAGGGTAGAGTATTCCCGAGGTCACGAGTTCGAATCTCAGGGCGAAATGTTCATATTGTTATTCTATAACAGCACAAGAACAAAAAGAGTTCCATACCACGAGATAGGGCCCGAACTGCAACAGGGCCATGCTTGTAAGTATACTTCATTGGGGCAGTGCAGAGACATCTTTGAGGTCTCCCCGGATTTAAAGATAATGAAGGAAACTCGGTTTTCCGCATGAAAGTCGTACGAGGAGAACTGTGGCATCTCTGAAGGTAGTTGGACTCGGACAGCTTAGGCTTCAGGGGAGAATGGAACTTGGGACCTGCTGAAAGAGCCGCAGAACTCATTTCTGAGCTTTGGAAGGCCTGATCGCAGCAGAATCGTGTGTTCGCAATTCAAACTTTGCACGATAACGTTTACAAATCCTTCCGCACTGCTTGATATTTGGTAATAGTTATATATCGGTATTTTGTTTTACTTCTATATATGAGCATTTTCAGTTTTTGGCCGATAGTGGTTAGTTTTCGGAGCTTAATCCATTTTTTAACTCTTGGAGGAGGAGAACTTTATTTCCTTAGTCATGTCTTCAAAACAATGCTCCAATCGTTTTAGTCATGTCCTCAAAACAATGTTCCAATCGTTTTTATATAAAAATTTAGTTAATAATTATTATTAGCATTTCTCCCCAAAAGTGTAAAAAGTACACTCTTATAAAGTGGAAAAATTGATGTTTTAAAATTTCGTTGGAGATAGGAATGGTGTGAAAAATGTATCTATGCAACATTTCTAAAGTATTTCTTCCCTATAATCACACATAATTTGCACCAAAGCAAACATGCATGCACTAAATATGCAATCCATTTGAACTTTCTCTTAATGACATTCAAATTAAACAAAGCTTCTTTGACATCAGTCATGACTTGCCCTGTGTAGGAGCCACCTCCCACCTACACCAGTGTCATAGATGCTTGAGGACAAATCTCCAAGCTCAGTCAGAAAAGTGGGGTCATTACCCATATACCAGTAACTCACAAGAGGGTTTGAAAGCTAGTTCTATTAATGCATGCCTAATCACAATGATCACCCCATCAATTCACTTGATTCTTGAATTGTCATTGGGTGATTTGAAAGGTTCGTTTCCAGTGATGTAAAAAGGAAATGCAAAGGGATACAAGCAAATATCTAGGCACTGCTTGGTATAATTCCCAACCCAGGGAAAGGGTAATGTATGCTCCACAATAGAAGGGAACATGAAGTAATGAAAGTCACACACTGCATTGAAAAAATCTTGGATTGTGACATCCTTTGAAGTGAGGAGAAGATATAGAACATTTTTTGGCATCCAAGGGAAGTGGAAGCTATAAGGTTGTGACAACATTTTTAATCATCTCTAATACCATGAGGTGATTGAAGACTTGCCATGGGAATAAAGATTGTTCCGCCTCAAACCCAGAATAACATTTATGTTCACATTGGCCCAGGTTTGGTCCATGTAGAGGTGAAATGTTTTCCATTGCTCACTCAAAGATGGGCTTTGATTGTGGGGATCAAAAATGGCCAATAAGAAGTCCTTGATAATGCTCTTTTCATTCAAGTCCCAATTGTCATATCGGGTTGTGTGCATAGTGACATTGACCGTTAGCACGGGACCAGACAAAGGGGTGGCTCTCAATATAATGAGTCAAGGTTGAAGGATTGATGGCTATGTCAACAGGTTCTCCGATGGAGGAAGCTATGAACAACAAAATCTTGTAGTAAAATTTGGCATTGAGCCTAATGATAAGTATGTCACTGCTAGAGGATATGAATTCAATCTGGGAAAATCGGTTCGAAGCTTAGGTTCCATCCATCATTGTTATGAATAGTATGATTGGATTTTAGTATATGAATTCCATGTTGCAAAACTTTCTTTTGGAAGTGTAGAGTATACCTATGTTTTTATCATTGGAAATTGTGCATTTGTACTTGTTAACATGGATAGGTGTTAATAGAAGGGAATTAGATCATTCACCAGTTTTTCTTCAGATGGCAATGGAGAAACTAAGCCCCCAAGCCTTTTTACATTCAATTTTATATGGTTGGAGGATGAACACTTTGTCAAGCTAGTCAAAGTAGAATGGAAACCCTTTGATGCATCACAAAGGGAGTGAGCTAGCATTTAGGTTGTTTATAATCTTAAGGTAGTAATCTCACGGGTAGATGTTATAGGTTTTCTTCAAATTCTGCCCATCAAATGTTGATGTTTGTAGCATCGGATAGGTACTTTCGCACAGGTCTAAGTGTTTAGACGTGTGGAAGTCGTCCAAAGCCTTCTACCTTAGTAATTTACATTAATTAAACGAATTATTAAAGTAATGTGCTTCTATTAATTAATTGAGTTTAATTTAATGAAATGCTAAAGTTATTAGCATTTGTGAATTAAATCTTAGCCATTGATCTCAAGTGAGGTGAAATTTAATCTCGATCGTCAATCACTTTGGAGATTAGGGCTAAGTCATAACTCAATATTATAACAACAAGGCTAGGGTAAAGGAGGAGACACTTCATATGATTAAATCATGGAGAGAGAACAAAGAAAGACTTTTGCTCAAGGAGATCTTGGATAGGTGGAGAAGGACTTTCATCTAGATATCAGTATAGGTCAGGGAGAAGAGAGAATAGGGGTAGATGCAAGAAGATCTGGCAGATTGAAGCCATAACAATAGGAACAGAGTTATACGTAGTGTACAAGTCAGTCAGGGTGTGTATGTACGCAGGCTACAGTGCAAGAAAGTGTGTACATACATGGGCTATAGTGCAGGGAGGCGTGCACAAGTCTAATAAAGTGATTGTACGGGACAGTACAGACAAGGAGTTGTTGTTAGGGTTTACAAGTGTTGTCTTTGGTTTTATGTATTTCTCTATGGGTCATTTTTTCATTAAGGGAGCCCTTGTAAGCTTTAATATTATTCTAATGATAAGTTGATTTGAAGGGCATAAATCTTTGTGTGTTTGGAATTGGTTTCTTTGCTTTCGTTGTTTATTTCAGTTAATTATACCAGCAAATGTATTTTGTTTTGTGAGCTGCTAATTTGATTTACAACAAGGAAATCACTAGTAAACAATTATCTAGATGTTGGGATTATAAATCTAACATGGTGTCAGAGATTTTACTCTAAGAGGGAGCCATATTTCATATCCATAGCAGTTTGCAGCAAATCTGTCAGATCTGCAAGGAGATCTTTGCAGATCTATAAACCAGTAGTTAGAAATCGAAGGACGGATTTCTAGGAAATAGTCATACAACAATAGAACTTGTTTTCATAGGTTAGTAGGGTCGTACGCATGGGTCAAAAGCAGCAGACGCATACATACATGGGCTACAATGAAATAGGGCGCATACATACATGTTTCACATGTCAGACAAGGCACGCACAAGTCTGTATAGGGGAAATTTTATCAGCAGGTTATTTCCATGGCAGATTATCAAATCTAAGGGATGGCAGCATCAAGTCTGAGAGTTGAAGACAAATTGGATGGAACATCCAACTTCCCATATCTCAAAGAAAAAGTTACTTTGCTTTTGAAGGATCGTGACTTTTGGGATATTGTTGACAAAGTATTTCTTGCACAGACGGATCTGCAAACATTGGAAGGTCGTGAGAAGAAGGAGATCAAATCCTAGTGGGTAATCTTGCATGTAGTAAAGGATCATTTGATTCCTCACTTATCCGAGAAGAAGATGACTAAGGAAATGTTTGATGACCTGGTAAGTTTATTCCAGAGAAATAACTTGAACAGGAAGATTATCTTAAGAAATAAACTTAGATCAATGTAGATGTCTAAATCTGACAATGTTACCAACCACTTCATGAGGATCACTCAGGTATGTGATTAACTTGCAACTATTAGGGAGAAAGTGAATGACACAAAACTTGTAAATGTGGCATTGAATGGTTTCTCAAACTCTTGGGAACCATTTGTCAAGGGAGTCTACGCTCGAGAGAATCTTCCAGATTGGCAGAGGCTTTGGGATGGTTGTATCTTGGAAGAGATTCGGGAGGAGTCTAAAGCCAACAAGCAAGGAGGTAGTGATGAGAACCTAACCCTTGTCAGTTAGACAAGGAAGGGCAAAGGAAAGGTTCCCAATAAGAAGGGTAATAGTGATGGAGGTACATCACAGTCGGGGAAGAAGGACTTGAGTAAGATCAAGTGATTCGCATGCCATAAGAGTGGTCATTATGTATCTCAATGTCCAAAGAAGAAGAAAGGAAGAGGAAAATCACATCAGGTAGCAGCATATGCAGAAACTCGATTGGATAAGTTTATTGTGAAGTTAGAGAGGGATTTCTCACTAGTTTCTTGCCTTTCAATCAACACAACCACCAAGAGTGTGTGGTACTTGGACAATGGTGCATATTGTCATATGACAGAAGCATGGGAGTTTTTTAGTTGTTTGACAGAAAAGGACTCAGGGATCCATGTGGAGCTTGGCGATGATGCCAAGTATGTAGTGAAGGGTGAGAGAACTATTTTGTTATGACTTGAGTTAGGAGGTTCGTTCTATGCCCAAGATGTGATTTATGTACCAAGACTTAGGAAAAAATTGCTCTCAGTATCAGTTATGGAGGACAAGGGTTTTGTAGTTATATTCAAAGAGGGAAAGTACTCATACATCTAGAGGGAGTTGACACTGACATAGCAGCGATCATTGGGGTTAGAGAGGGAAATTTACACAGATTGATGGGAAATCATGTTCAAGCCTTGGTACACAATGGTGAAAACCTGTGTGAGCTATGGCACATGAGGATGGGACACCTACATTATAAGGCATTGTCAATTTTGAGGGATATTGTCACTGGTCTTCCAAATTTTAGTGTCGATTAGTAGGGCATGTGTAGAAGATGTGCACTTGGAAAGAATGCCAAAGTTGTTTTTCCAAGTAGCGAGAGTAGGTCCAAGGGGATCTTGGATTGTATACATTTAGATGTGACTGGACCGATGTCAGTAGTATCAATATAAAGAGTGTCATACTATGTGACGTTCATTGATGAATTTTCCAAGAAAAACTTGGATCTTATTTATGAAGACCAAAGATGAGGTCTTCAGTCGATTCCAAGAGTTCAAGGCTCAGGTGGAGAACCAGACAGGGAGGAGGATCAAGGTCTTGAGGTCGGATAATGGGGGAGAGTACACCTCCAATTAATTCAAGCATTTTTGCAAGGAGGCAAATATCAAGAGGGAGTTGATAGTCTCATACAACCTTCAACATAATGGGGTTGTAGAGAGAAAGAACCAGTCCATCATCGGTTTTGCCAGGGCTATGATACATGACCATGATCCACCTATGTTTCTTTGGGTAGAGGCATGTACCATGATAGTATATGTGCAGAATAGGATTCCTCACAGGATATTGGGAGACAAGACCCTTGAGGAGACATTCAGAGGAGTGAAGCTAGAGATAGGACACGTGAGGATCTTTGGTTGTCCAACCTACATCCATGTGTTTGTGGAGAAGAGGATGAAGTTGGAGTCTTTAAGACATAAGGGTATATTTGTGGGGTATAATGAGACCTCAAAGGATTACAGGATCTTCACACCAGCGCAATAGAAGACAATTGTGAGCAGAGAAGTTAAGTTTGAGAAGAACATGACATCTAGGAAATCTTAGGAGTCATTGATAGTGGTAGAGGATGAGGAGTAGGAGGGTCCAAAGGATGAGTGACGCTCAACAGATTCCAATTCAAGAACTCAGAATTCAAGTGGGGAGGAGGAGTTGGTCCTAATTCTTTCAAGAGACCCAAGTGGCTATTACAAACATTGAGGGATGTTGGTGAGGATCTTAGGAGTGCAGTTAGGGAGAGTAGGCCTCCGTGGAAGTTTCCTAACTATATGGAACTTACGAGTAGCATCATTGATCTTGATCCTTATAGTTTTGAGGAAGCGAAAGATTAGAAGTTTTGGCAGGATGCCATGGTGGAGGAGTACACCTCTATCATGAAGAATAATGTTTGGGAAATAGTGTAGAGACCATAGGGGAAGTCAGTTGTGAGTTCCAGGTGGTTCTATAAGATCAAGCATGTTGCAGATGGCAGCATTGAGAAGTTCAAAGCCAGGTTTATGGTGAGAGGGTTCTCTTAGAGAGAGGGAGTGAACTGTGAGGTGACATTTGCTCCAGTCACTAGATATGCTTCCATTCAAGCTATTATATCTATTGCCTCGGTCATGTGGTGGATGATTCACCAGATGGATGTGAAGATAGATTTTCTTAATGAGACATTGAGTAAGAAGTATATATAGAGAAACCTTGGGGCTTTGAGGTACATGGGAGGGAGTCTCATGTGTGCAGGCTTAAGAAAGCCTTGTACAAACTCAAATAAGCATCCAGGGTGTGGTATTTCAAGATTGACAGATACTTGCAGAATACAGGCTTCGCCGAGAGTGAGGCAGATCCTAATGTGTACTTCATACTTGTTGGGACTAATCCACTCATCTTGGTGTTGTATGTAGATGAGTTAATTCTCACAGGTGCATAGGAGCTTGTAGAAAGGTGCAAAGTAGATTTGGATACATAGTTTGAGATGAAGGATATTGGCTAGCTGCATTATTTCTTGGGGTTAGAGGTATGGCAGATATCAAGAGAGATCTTCCTTTATCAAGGGAAGTACACAATGGATATCTTGAGGAGATTCAGGATGGAGGATTGTAGACCGATGGCTACACCTATGGTTACCAACTTGAAGAAGGTTGTCACTTCATATTCAGAGTTGGTGGATCCCATGTTATATAAGCAACGAATAGGTTCTTTGATGTATCTGGTCAACATCAGGCAATGGTGGATCCCATGTTTTGTTGTGAACACCTTGAGTCAGTTCATGGTTGAGCCGAGGCAGGTGCATTGGATAAAAACAAATCATGTGCTCAGGTACTTGAGGGGTACAATGGAGTATGGGTTGAGGTATCTTGGAGGTGATGGAGTGAGATTGTAGGGATATTTAGACTTAGATTGGGCAATGAGTGCAGTAGATAGGAAGAGCACCTCACGGTGCTGCTAAACTTGGTATCAATAGTGATAACATGGTTTAGCAAGAAGCAGACTTCCATAGCACTTAGTTCAGCAGAGGCAGAGTATATGACAACGAGTATGGCTAGTTGTGAAGCCATTTGGCTTAAAAAATTGTTTAAAGGTTTATTTGATTAGGAGTTGGAGCCGAGGGTGATATATTTTGATAATTAGAGTTATATCAAACTCTCTGAGAATTCAGTCTTACATAATAGGTCCAAGCATATTAAGATCAGGTATCATTTCATATGAGACAAGATCTAGAAGGGAGCAGTCAAGCTTCAATATGTTTTTAGATATGAGCAGGTTACATACATTCTGACCAAACCCTCAGTCAAAGGGAAGTTTGTATTCTTTAGGGACAAACTTGGAGTGGTGCAAAATACCTTCCTTGCTAAGAGGGAGTGTTGATGTTTGTAGCATTATATAGGTACTTTCGCACAGATCTAAGTGTCTAGACGTATTGAAGTCGTCCAAAGCCTTATGCCTTAGTAATATACTTTAATTAAAGGAATTATTAAAGAAAAGTGATTTTATTAATTAATTGAGTTTAATTTAATGAAATGATAAATTTATTAGCATTAGTGAATTAAATCTTAGCCATTGATCTCAAGTGAGGTGAGATTTAATCTCAACAATCAATCACTTTGAAGACTAGGGTTAGGTCATAACTCAATATTATAAAAACAAGTCTAGGGTAAAGGAGGATACATTGCATATGATCAAATCAGAGAGAGAGAGAGAGAGCAAAGAAGGACTTTTGCTAAAGGAGATCTCAGATAGGTGGAGTAGAGATTAGTACAGGTTAGGGAGAAGAGAGAATAGGAGCAACTACAAGAAGATCCGATAGATCAGAGCCACAACAACAGGAACAAAGTTGTACGCATTGTACAGGTCAGTCAGGGTGTGTGTGTATGTGAGCTATAGTGTCAGAAAGCCTGTACATACGTAGGCTACAGTGCAAGGAGGCACGTACAAGTACGAGAAAGTGATTGTACATGACAATACAACCAAGGAGGAGTTGCTAGGGTTTGTAAGTGTTGTCTATAGTTTTCTATATTTCTCTATGGGCCATTTTCCCAGTTAGGGATCCCTTGTAAGCTTTGATATTATTCTAATGATAAGTTGATTTGAAGGGAATAAATCTCTGTGTGTTTGGAATTCGTTTCTTTACTTTCACTATTTATTTTGGTTAATTATACCAACAAGTGTATTTTGTTTTGTGAGCCTCTAATTTTATTTACACCAAGGAAATCACTAGTAAACAATTATCTAGATGTTGGGATTAGAAAGTTAACATCAAAGGGATTGCAAACTCGACCATTTCCTTGGATTGAACCCTTGACCTTCCAAAGGGATTAGAATAGGAAATAGGAAATTGGTGGATAAAGGGTAGAACATAAATGTGGTTGAAACAATGGAAGCAGAGGTTGTGGTTGACAAACTACCAAAAAATCACATATGTGACTTGTATCTTTACTCATTAATACTTCGAAGGGTAACAATAAATGCCAACAAAGGAGGAATCAAGACCCCGCAGGTGAAATTATAACATACCCAAAGTCAAAAAGTGTGTGATAAAGAGCAATAGTTATCATATCATATTTGAAACTCTATTATGTAGGCAATTGTATCACATAATGAATGTAGATAGTGTATCTCCTCACACAACATACAAGAAAAATAGTGTCAAGAAAAACAATGCAACCAAAACATTAACTTATATTCATCTTTGATTTGAGTTGATCATAGCTCCACATCCCTCACAAGCATCACAAACAACTTCAATAAGAGTCTAGATCTAATGCATAAAGTGTTGGGTATGTGTTATATTCTTTGCACGGCTAGACCTAGTGTTGGTTATGGGGTCACGGGGATGTTGGTTGTGGAGCTTGATTATCTTTATGATTCATATGCAGGTATGCCTACCCCCCTTCTATCGGGCGTTCGAGGGTTGGCCCCTGAATGAAGGGGGTATGGGGGGGCTCTACACCCCCCTGCCAGCTGGGTGGCATGGGGGCCAACGGGCCCCCATTCGAGGGGTTCCGGGGCGGAGCCCCTGTGGAAAATTTTGTTAAAATTGCCTTGTAAAATATTGTAATTTCATAGTCAATCTGGATTGTTCATTATAAGGTCGCAGATTTGACGGTAGAATTTATGTCAGGGTTTTCTCCCAAGAAGGCAACTCTCTTTTCGTATGAGGGCATTGCATTGCATCTGTGTATAATGAATAGAAGATTAGAGGTGCAACTCTAAACATGTTGTTGGTTTTCCCATTTTGGGTTTCCAGGGTAAAATCTCTGTGTAATGTGTGTGTGTGTCATTGTATATTTTGTGTTTTTATTAAGAATCTATTTGCAATAATTGATTGTACAAGGTTAAAATCTGATTTGGTATTAGATCCAGGTTATTGGCTTCAGGGGGGCACCTTGTGGTCCGGGGTTTTGGCTTAGGTTTGTGGTAAACCTTGTTACAATGGGAGATCTGCGGTATCGATTCTTCAAGTGAAAATAAATGATGAGCAATTCAAAAATAAGATCGAGAAATTTAATGGGCAACGTTTTTAGTTGTGGAAGCTCAAGATGGAAGATCTATTGGTGGATAAAGATCAGTGGATCATTGTGGATCCAGGTAATACACCTATAGGAATGTCAACAAAAGATTGAGAAAAGTTAGATCGAAAGGCAAAGAGAACAATTTGGTTGTGTCTCTCAGGTTCAATATTACTGAATGTATCAGGGGAAGCTACAACCAAGGCTTTATGGAATAAGTTAGGGGCTTTGTATCAGTCTAAGTCCCTAGTAAACAAACTGTTCCTACAGACGAAGCTATACCACCTAAGGATGAAAGATGGAGACTTGGTGACATAACATTTGAACGCCTTAAATAACGTGGTAAGTCAGTTATTATTTGTTAACATTAATATTTTTTATGAAGATAAGTGTATCAATTTATTGTGCTCCTTACCATACTCATGGGATATTCTGATTGTGGCCATAGATAGTAATACAACTACTTTAAGTTTCGATGATGTGGTATCATCCTTGTTGTCGGAGGAGATGAGGTGGAATAACACGGAAGGACAAAGCACAGATGCATAAAAAAATAAAAATAAATAAAAAATTGGTGAAAAATAATTTACAATCTAACCAAAAAAAGATGTCTTTATTTAAAAATAAATAAATGTTTAACAAAAATCTAACAACCTATGAGATGATCATTGAATATTTTTAACACTATGTACTTTGTTAGGAACTAAGATTAATGTCATGGTTTAAGAGTTGCACATCGATAATTTACAAATTTGCCTCATCCTCAATTGCACTTGTTATGATTTTCACTTATTATAAAAGAAATGATTTGGTTTTAAGATAACATTTTGTATGTTGTGCATTCAAGTTGTATAAATTTTATAGTTTTTCTAAGGAAATGTAAACGCAAAAAACCCTTCGAATACTTCCCCATGTTCCATGGATGGTAAGCAGGGTAAATCATTGGCTCTTTTATGGGTTAATTGGAAAGTAGAGGGTACCATTATGTTATAGATTATGGAGGATTGAGAGGACACGTAATTCTCTTATTTGTCAGAGATACAATGTGCTCTTTGAATCCATGAGGAGCACATCCACTACAACATGACTTTGATTCCTAATTTGGCGTTTAAGTTGCATGATCTAAGGAATATGGCCCTGAATCCTCGCAGAGAAGAGCATTCAATTGTGTCCTCTTAGAAAATGGCAAAGTTTTCATTCATAGGAGAAAACAAGGGAGAAGAAACAATGAGCTAGTTTGATGAGGAGATGGTACCAACTGATCAAGAGAAAGGACATGGCAGTTTAGGTTTAGAAGATGTTGCCAGTCACTTCGCTTCTTGTTAGCTTTACATGTTTTATAAAACTTTGAAAAATTTAGGCATATATTATAGGATACATAGTTTCAAAGGATTATGGTTTTTGTGTACAAGGATGTAGCCATACTGCATTGTGGACATATATAAGGGATGGACATGGAATGTATTGTAGTTAGCTACAAATTTTGGGAACATAGTAGCACTATAACTCTTGTTGTAGCACCTCCTACAATTTCTTTATAATACAAAGTTTCCCAATTATTTAAAAAAAAAGATAATTTCCTATTGATAATGGCTCCTTGATGTCTTATTCCATGAATATCATCAATTATTACATCTTCCTCCTTGGTAATATCAATCTTGTTTCCCTTCTTGCCAACTTTCTTGGTAATAACGGTGTTGATAAGGTTCGACCTTTCTTGGTTTGTCTTCATTTTCTACACCCATATCATCAATATTATTTTATGGTACAATGTCATGCTCTAACATTCATGCTTGATCTTTCATTAATCTTGCCTTTGAGATAATACTACATCGTATAATAACTTTACATCCTCAAGCTAAGTTCAACTTCTTTTTGAATATTTTATGGTGACCTTCTTGTATCTTCTCTTCCTTTTCTTTTTACAGTTGAAGTTTGATGTTATCCATCAACTTATTTAATTCTACTTCAATCATTTCATGTTTTTTTTTTTTTCACCTCATCTTTATTTAATATTTATCCAACCTTATTATAAATTTCCTCTTAAACTCTTCTAGTAGTAGTATCTTCAACTATTCTATTAGTATCTTCATCCTTATTTTTTTATTCCACTTCTTGTAGAGACTTTTTAATTATTTTTACATCATTAAGAAGGTCTTGATTATCATTACATAACCTTTTGATTCCATATACTTTATTTTTCAATTCTTCCTTTGATTCATCATTTTCCTTCTTTCCTTGCTTTAATTTTTTAACCTTGTTCAACAATGCTTGATTTTTGGATTGCATTTTGGTGAACTCATCACCCTTATTTGTAAGATGTTTTTTTGTTTGTTCATTGTCTTTTTGCAATTTGGAAAGCTCTTCTTTAGCGTCACTCAATTTATCTTGATTGTTATGCATATCCTCCATTTTGTGTCCTCAATCCATCTACTTGAGAACATTTCTTCCTATTCATCCCATGTGGAGTTTGTTCAATGTCTCCATCAAGATTCATCCACCACTCTTGAGAATCATCATAAAAATAAACAGTTGAACCAAAATTACTTCTAAAATTGTCATTTTCAATAATCAACCATTCCATAGGATGAATTCCATACTAATCATTTCTAAATCTAGGTAGTTTCATTAGTTCTTACATGGGGTCTAACTAATACCCTTAGCTTCCAAGCCCCAAAACTTTCAATTTGTATTCCAATTTGTCAAACCATTTTACCACTCTATTCTCCTCTCATTTATCTTTATATTGGCTTTTTAATCACCTAAATTAGACCTCCCAATCAAAGGTTATGCTAATTTTAAGCTAATCCCTCATTCATAAACTGCTCTAAAGGTCTATCTTGCAACTAATGTATCATCGAAATTTATGTGTGACAAAGTCTACAATTTTAGCCTATAAACCATTGATATATTTTCTCCACAATTTTACATCTCTCACTCAATTTGGGTTTTCCAATCCAAAGTCATGGTCATGCTCACATAATTTGTTGACTCCCACCCTTATTTAGAGAACCAATTTGTACAAAGTACAAAGTTTCCAATTTCACGCTAGCAAATGCAATTTCATACATGTAATATCTTATTGTATCCTCTTCCCCCAGACACCAATTTCACTTCAATTAGAGCTCCCTTTTTCAATGAACATTACTACATTTTTTAAGTTGCAGGACTAAACAAAAACATTGGCTTGTATGGAATGACACTGAGATTCCTTAGCCTATGCAATGAAATTTGGACTTGATATATTTGGTCTATCCTCTTTCTAGCCCTTCAAGTCTCGCTTGATTTGGAGTTCCCTAGTAAAAGTTATATAAAACCATGTACAATTTGTTTTTTTTAAGGTTCCAACCAAGGATTGGTTCCTTTGATACCAAATGTTATGAACCCAATACCTAAAATAACATTATAAACCAACATACACACAATGTAAACCAAATATGAGTGTGAAGCACAACTCTCAAAGTGTTAATAAATATGATTTACACAATAACCCTTATGAATTTTGAGAATATTGCTCAAACAACCCACATGCATCTATATATCCAAATCATAACTCCATATATACAAGAATGATTGTGTTAACCTCTATATATACATATTCTCACTCACTTCACATCATAAGTCCATATATACAAGAATGCTAGTGTTAACCTCTATATATACATATTCTCTCTCATTTCACATGTGCCCCCCTATTAGGAGGTTGACCCCTTTTACACATACATTTAAACCCATTACATATCATTTAGCCCCATTTATACCACTAGTAGGGTAATATCACAGGGCCTCTTTTACTACCCAATAATGGTTATTTAATCAAGAATGTTTACCCAACCAAGAATGATTCAATGGGTATAGATAAATCTAAATTTATCTCCATTAATCAACTTGGAGTTGGAGTATTGGATCAAATAGTCCTTGTTGATTTAAGATCCAAAGGAATTTGTTATACTTGAAGAGAGACTTGGTCTAAGGAACAAAAGTGAAAATCCCCTAGGAAAATTAACATGATCGAGACTTTAGATAAGAATCAGTTGGAGGTGGGTGCAAATGAGCCTGAGTAGACAATAGAAGATGAGGAAGAAATCACTAACATGTTCAACATATATCAACAAGAGATTCCAATAGTTTCCCTTAGTTCCATTCACAAAATAACCCAATCTCGGACCCTGAGGATAAGAAGCAAGGTCAACGAGAGGACTATAGTCACACTTATCAACTAGTGTGTAACATCCCCATTTTTAATCCCCAAATTAGCGATGTATATTGTAAAAATGATGTATGTCCATGGGCCAAGCGATGTAAATGTAAACATTGTATATTGAAAATAATAAATATAATGTATCACAGACAGAGACATGGGGGCTAAGTTTCCACAAGAGAGGGGGGTAGAAGGGGGAATTATACATGCTTATTAATCCCAAAGCATCTTTCTAAATTATTTTAGTATTAACCTTATATTTCCTTTTTGAGTGTTTCAAAGCCCCAATCATTGAGTTCATGTAAGAGAGTTGGTGTGAAAAGTCACCTCACATATTTATTTAGAGCATGGGCTTGAGTACAATAAACCTTGGGATTTGGGAGAGTCAAAATGCATGGGAGAAAAAAGGAAATTCGAATGGGAAAAGGGAGAAGTTTTTTCAGTTGGGTAGAAGAGAGGAAATGTGTGTGGAGTGTTGGGAGATAGCAAGAAGCCATAGTGGGTTTTGTGGACAACTCTTGGAGATGGTAATTGCATGAAGAAGTAAGTTGTTAGGCCTATGAGCAAGATTTTCATGTGAGAATTTCCCAAATGAGAAAGGGAGTTGCTATGGTTAGAATTCATATTATAGCTAGAATTCCTAGAGTCCCCAAAAGATAGATTTTCTATCCAACCTGTGCTAGAGCCCTGGAGGGAAGTGGGATATCCTGAGGGATTACATGGTAGAGAAGGGGATCCTATTCCTTGGGTTGTGTAGGTTGAGGGGAAAGAAAGATGGTGGATTGGAATGGTTGTAGAAATTTAGTTTTTGAGAGGGGACAATATACACCTTTAGGAGATACCATTTCTTGTGAATTCATAGCCCCAACTTGGGGGTGACTTGCTACCGAGAACTCGAGTAGTGAGTCTATGATTGGGTGGAGTGTCTATCCTTTGTATCTAGTTTCTTGTTTTTTAATAAGATAAGTGCCCATATCCATTGTGTTTAATTCTATTAAATGATGAGTTTAATGGCTATGCATTTCACTCTGAGTTTTGTGTTCTTTATTGTTATACGTTGTGTGTAAATGTCGCATTTGAATATGTATTTATGTGATTGAATGCTACTATGTGTTTGTTTAATTTTTGTTGCACATGTTTAAATCAATTGCATTCATGTTTTCAATTATTATGGATAGTTGCATAAGCTTATATGTCATGTTGCGTTTTTTTTTTCCGCATTTAAATTGGTATTAGAGTTATAGTTAGTCGTTTTTAGTCATAACGTGGCCCAATAAGGGAGTTGGTTACATTATAGAGTGGTATCAGAGCTTTTGGTTCAACATCAAACCTATATGGACTAAGGATCAATGCAAATTTGATAAATTCGTGGTTGTAGATTTTTACTCTACATTGAATTTAGGGAAAACAATCAATTTTGGAGTGAAATTCATAATTTTTTGGGCAAAATTTTGAGTTTAATTTCATTTGGGGATAATCATTTGATGGATCATAATGCCAATTTAATGGGGGTAGGGTCAAATTTGGCCATGCAAAGCTAAGACTAGAGCTTTCGTGGTAGCCCTATGTAAAAATCCTTTGGAAATTACATATACTAAAATCCTTTGGAAATTATAAATCCTTTGGAAATTCATCTTAGGTTTGGTCAAAATTCTCTAAGTTAAATGAGCTGGTGAAAACCCAAGTTTATTTTCCCATTGAAGGAAAGTTTATTTCAGTCGTTGAATGGAAGTGTGTTTTGACCACCAAAAACAAGCTGAAAAGTTCGACAACATCGAGTTAAAGAAGTTCATCGAAGACAAAAATTTGAGTCCGTTGAAAACCAAAAATTTGAGTTGTCGAAAGCCAACAATTTGAAATTCACCGAAGTGCATTTTGAGGTTCGCCAAAGTGCAATTTGTAGCATGTAAAAGTGCATTTTGCAGTTTGTCGAAGTGTATTTTTGTAGGCTACCGAAGTACATTTTGTAGTTCAACAATGGAGAAGAATTTTTGAGTTCATTGAAAGACAAAAAATCGAGTTTGTCAAAGAGATCCTTTTGTAGGCTGTCGAAGTACATTTTGTAGTTCAATGATCAAGAAGAATTTCTCAGTTTGCCAAATGACAAATGTTTGAGTTCACCGAAGAGACATTTTTGTAGGCTATCAAAGTGCATTTTGAAGGTTTCCAAAGAATAGTGTTTGAAGTTTTCCAAAAGATGAATTTTGAGTCCGTTGAAAAGCCAAGTTTTGAAGTTTGTCAAAGGATCAATATTTTGGTTCACCAAAAGAAAAATTTTGAAGTCCGTTGAAAACCAAATTTTTAAGCTCGCCGAAGGATGAATTTTTCAATTCGTCAAAAGACAAGTTTTTAAGTTCGCCAAAAACCAAATTCTGAAACCTGTCGAAGGATGAATTTTTCGGTTTTCCGAAAGACAAATTTTGAAGTTCACTAAAAGAAGGATTTTTCAGTTGGCCAAAGGAAATATTTTTCAGATTTGTTGATAGAAGGATTTTTCTAAACACCAAGAAAAGGTTTTTATTGATCACCGAGGAAGAGAAGAGAAAGAGAAGGAGAAAAAGAGAAGAAGGGAAGATGAGAAAAGGAGGAAAGAGAAGAGAGAGCGGGGGAAGGAAAGGAGAAATGCATATAAGGATTTAAAAAAGAATTCTGGAGCCAAAAATGTGTTTTAGCCATAACAAGAGCAGAAAAACTTTGAATCGGATGGAAGTTAAAGGGTTTCTTTGGAAAATGCAAATTAATGGTTTTTGAAGATTAGTGTGGTGCTCAGTGACTAAGACCCAATAAAAATGAAATTTTTGGAAAGAGTCCAAAAAGCAGGCATGAAGATACCTAGTTGGGATTTTGGAAAAATTCAAAAGGGTTTTGAGTGGGGATTCCAAAACAAGGAAAAATCCACTATTCCAGACCACTTTTTGGGGATTTTTGAAATCTTCAAAGGAGGAAAAAGGAATCCAGATCACAAATCTATACAAATTTGTTTAGTCAACATTTTACGTCCTCAACAATCTAAACAACTTTGTCTTGAGGAAGTTTTTCCCAATTTTTCTCTGTTTGGGAGATAAACAATTTTGGCTAAAAATTCTAAGTCTGGAGAAAATGTAAAAAGTGCAAAGTCGTTAATTCTAGATTTATACATAATTTAATTGGAGCACCAAATTGTGAATATGAAAATTGTTATGTAATCACAATCATAAATCCTATATTTTCTCGATATAAAAGAATTCCTGATTTTTGACATAATTTCTTTTACAGGTGGCACAATGTGGTCTCTCTACCAGATTGCACCGGTGAGAACATGGAAAAATTGAGTGGAAATGACAAAATTCAAAAAGTTGTAACTTTTAGCTCAGAACCCAGAATGAGGCATGGGTATAGTTGTTGGAAAAATTATTCAAAGGTGAATGTGTCTAAATAATCAGATTGTATTTCAATGCATCCATACTCTTCATAAATTCAGATGGAGAATGATTTGTAGCCTAGTTAATGAAATATTTTACAATATGCATAATTCTAACACTAATTGTTGCATGCACATTTTTGTAGAATTAGAGGTACAAGAAAAAAAAAAACGGTTCATATATGAGGACTAGAGATATGGAGGATGCTCAGTGATCTTATAGCCATGAGGATGAGATCAGAGGTTTACATATTGGCATAGGAAATGCAGAGACCAAGTTCAATGGACATAGAAGTAGAGTATAGCATGTAGAGATGGTTGAGACTATGAGAGGCTTGCATAAAGAAGCACAGAGCTACAAAGAAGACAACGAAAGGTTGATAAGAGCTCATTATTGGGATAGGCAAATAATTGTAGAGGAGAATGTTGAGGAAAAGGTATGAATTACCTTACTCGATCATTTTCAGATCTTTCTTGGCTAGGAAAAGATAGTTGGGAATGTCACCCGAGGTTTTATAGCCTCAAAATATTCTCTCAATCTGCAAGTATTAATTACAAGGATTGAGGTTGATTTATAGTTTAAATATGTTGAAAAAATAAAATAAAAAAACTTCTGGAATGTACACAGATTTGCGATTAAGTAAACATGGAGATCAAAAAGCGAAAAATAATGAAGTCACAAATACACATATATTAGAAAGAATAACAATATGATTTTATTTCACTCTGAGATATCATAAATGTTTTTCTCTTTACAAAACACCTACGAGGGCATGGATCAAATTATGATTAAGAGATCTTTTATGAACACCATACAAAAAGACTCCGACAGTAAAGTAAAACTGAAATTAATAATCTAGATCAACTTGCCACAAAGCGCTGCCAATTTGACTATGTAAGATATCATTTATCAGCCATGAAACTTAATTCACAAATAGACAAGAATACACAAACTATCAAGGATGGATCAACATCTCTAAAACAAGCGTCTGAAAAGTGTGTTTCAGTCTTGAACCTTGTTGTCTACAATAAGACCCTGTTGTCAAGAAGAGAATTAGGCTTTGAATAAACTCAGAAATGAATGAAAACTGAAACTATCTCATGTAACTAAAGAGCAAACCTTAGCCTTGCTTTCTCCTTCTATTTTCCCCTTGTCTCTTCTTCTCATTCCACTTTTATTTTTTCCAAATATGTTGAAGTAGTTCAACTAATTTCTTTAGTTAAGTTGATTTAACTTAATTAATTAGTTTAGGAGAAATAAATAATAATAATATAGTTAATGGTCTTAATTAATAATAACTAGGTAGGTGGGACCCCTTGTGACTCTCGTTATTTCTTCCTTTTAAATCATGAAATATAACACAAAAGGGTAATCATTTTGACCATATGCCACTCTTGTAACTCCCTTAAATATATTTTAACTGGATATTTAAATATCATAAATAATTTATATTATATCCAAAAAGAATATATATATCTACATAATCCACATTATCCACAAAATATAAAAAACAAAGATCGTTGTCCAAAAATGCTGAAAACCATTAAGCACTGCCCTCATTAACTGAAATCATATAAAACATAATTTAAAAACCATATTTTCCACTTTGTGAGACAATTTTCCTTTTTTCACCGTTGTTTCCCTTAGACTTTTTTGAAGTAGCCCGTGGTTGATTGGACCCTTGGGGTTGTATCTCGCTAATCACATGGGAGCAGTCATCCTTCAAATGCAAGTGGGAAGACACAAATTTCGAGGAATCCGTGGATGGAGAAGAAGGGGAGGCATTTGCTTTTCCCTTGTCTTGCACAGGTTGGGGAATATCAGTTTTCAATCTCTTATTGGCGCGTGAAGACTGAAATGGCCAGTCAACACGGACAATCTGGACACTAGGATTAACAGGTGGTGGTAAAGGCAATGACATAGTAGGCCAACCACGATGGTGAGAGACAAGTTGGTTGATGATCTCTTGCCAACCATCATTTGCGGGGACTTCAAGCTGCAAAGACACATGTGGAGGAACGAGAATGCCTGGGATATTCTAAGGAGGTTGGAAAGGGGGTATTTTTGGTCGAGGGTGCATTATTCCATGGCCAACCCAACTTGGAACAACTGGTTTAATTCTTGAGGGTCAATGTCAAAATGGATAGAAAATCTAGGCCTCCTATGGCCTCGATTCCAATTCCCCCCGCCTCTGTTATTTCGGCCATTGTTGCCTCTACTGAAAAAGTTCATCCTGTGGCAACAATTTTTCAGTAATGAAGCTCGTAATAAACCATACATGACACTTTGTTTACATGAATGAAAAATTGACATGAGATACATGCAAATCCATCCATAACAAACCATTCATTAATTGCCATGTGAACAGGGAGTGATAGGGTTCATGGGAAATATGGAGGGAGTGTAATTAGCGAAAAATGGTAGAATGATAGGGAATCATATACAAATATTGTTCAGCAATTAACCAAACAATTTAACTGTGTATAAAAATATCAAAATATCAGTCACCAACCCCTGCTAAGTTATCCTTTTTGTCGCTTCCACACAGACCTTTCCTTTTAAATTTATATCACAGAACAGGGATGCAATTAATGAAAATCAGGATTGTGAAGGGAATGTAATTAGAGAAAAATGATAGAATGATATGGGATCAATATGGATATTGTTCAAGTGAAACAAATCAAAACATGCTACCTTAAACGCAATCAAAACATATCTCTGTCTAGAATTTCGACGTTTAACAAGTGTTCCTTTTCCAAACAATAATCCAAACTGGTGTCTCCTTTGACAAATTTGTTTGTTGGCTTCCAAATTATTTACACAATAATATGTATGCCCATAATTATTTAATCATAGTAACCATCATAACCACATTATCATTATATGACAGTCATAACGAACATCATCATAATCGTTATAAGAACACAACAATAGCCTTTGAGCCACGACCATAACATCAAATCCATTAATAATCCTTTAAATCCAACACAGACACGTACAATGTTTACAAACAACTCATATCCATCATTTATTTAAGTACTTTTCAATGCAATTTATTATGGACATTATCTCTCTATTCGAGCTTCAAAAATTTCGAACACATGTGTCCCTTTTTAACAATCAACATAATGATTGAACCAAAAATAACATTCAATATTTGGAACACAAGCTTCAAATGTATGGGTGGGTACAAATCTCTTTCCAGAATTGCCAAGCAAGAGACCAAACAAAATCGTGCCCAAGTAACCAAGCAAGCACAATGCTTCCATCAACTCCAAACTGCAGTAAATATGCTTTCAATGTAATGTTTAGGTTCAAGATAGTAAGTGGTAGAGACAGCGGGGCAGTTCAACCAGAGAGTTTGGGAGTTGAATGGCACAAACAAGTCATTCCATAGGTTCCCTATCATAATCGATCACAGAAACAATAATATGCAACATTGCTCTTGACTGTATGGGCTTCAAACAACATACTGCATCTTCCAAAACAAACAAGTGAAGCCAACCCTTTTTCCAACACTGCATAATGAGTGACCAAATAAAAACCCATGCCCAACCAAAAAGCACGAATAATGCTCTCATCAAAATCTGGGTAGCAATGTTCTCATAATGTATAACATTTACCAGGCAACAATGACGATGAGGTTATAGCAAGCAAGCCAACAACCGAGGGTTTTGCTAAGATAAGGCACATAATTCTCTAATCTTCCATCATAGTTCACATAAAAACCCACAGGGTCGAAACATGGCATGGGTACACTTAGCCACAGAGACCAGTAATGTCAATATATAGGTGGAGTATTCACAAAGCCCATAGTTTAGGAAAATTGCGATAACCAACTTCAACAAAGAGGCCAGACTCGAAAACAGAACCATGACAAAGCATGCTTCACTGCAATCTTTACTGAATAATTCAAGTGAACAATTACACACAGCAAGGACCACGTGACCAACTTTTAAAATCTAATAGCCCCAGAACAACCACCACAGGAAACCAAAGATGCGAGCATAAACATTGTTCCAAAAACATTATAACAACTTTAGAATCACATAGACCACGAGCAACCAGAGCCAACATTTGATTCAAAGGCAACATAACTCTCATGGATGGAAAAGTAAGAAAACCCATAACTGTAAAGGTTTGCGCGAGGAGAAAACCCAAGACTGCATACTTCCTCCATGAGCGGGCAAGGCAGAGCAACATCAACTACCCGAGCCAAAAATGCAAGAATGACTAGGGTGGCGGGCTTGAGGGGAGTTTGAGTGACATGCATTTACTGCACGTCGCTTCTCCCTTCAGATATTCATTCAATTTTTAGTACGAGACAAGCCCACTAGCCAACTCACCATAGCACTACATTCAACCATTAATCAACCAAATATCCAAAATTGTCGTATTACTTTTGCAAAGTGCGCAATAGTCCAAAGTGCACCACCTCTCGCTAATATCAAATTCCTTCTAATGACAATGTGCTAGGAACACAATCCACTATGCAACTCAAACAATGCGCATAACCATAGTAGCAAAGGTCAAGATCACCCAAATTTCTCCATGATCTGAAACAAATGAATTGTAGAAAATTGTGTTGCTACCATCACATAGGAAAAAAAAATATAAGCGTTTCTTATCCACCATACTTCCATAAGTATAACAAGGGGGTCCCACCTACTAGTATATTATTAATATATATACTTAATAAAGCTTGGAAATCATTTGCGAGCATAGTATTCATCGTTGCACTTTCAAGCGTCAACTGAGAACAAAGGATCCGAAAGGAGTGGCGGTGTCTAAAGACATCGTTTCACTGAAGAACAAATGATATTCTTCATCCGATGATGATAGACCGATTGGAGGGACCATCTATAAATAGGTTTGCATCAGTTGTAACTGTCCATAAAATGTGGATCTATAATTCAGATTGGACACGATCAACACATTAGTTTAGTCAGCGGTTAGACCCAAGAATGGTTGACTCCATTGATCCGACAAGGTGAGGTTTACCAAGGAACCCAATGTTCCAACACCCCCCTGTAAACTCAGCCTAGAGGAAAACAAATTACATAACACACAACTTTCCCCCGTAAATTTGTTCTAACTGCAAAAGTTGATCAAACATGGTACAACAACACTCCTGAAGAAGTCTAAACATTGTCACCATCAACGTTGATCAATGCAAAAGAGGTAGTCATCCAATGCAAAAGAGGTAGTCATCCAATGCAAAATTGGTTGTAAAATTATTGTCCAAAAGCACAGTCTCAGTCGATCAATTGACTAGACAACAAGGCGTCATGGGTCAGTCGATTAGTCAACTAGATAAGAAATGCACCAAGATAATCAATCTATATCAATTGAACAGTGTCTGTCAATCCATACAGTCTTTGTATCAGGTACAATAAGAAGTAGTAAATCTCCCAACAACATAGTCGAACATGGTTTGGTCAGTCTCACCTAGTCCAAGTTGATTCAACAAGAAACAATCAAGTCAACAAGGAGACATCAGTTGGGTTCGCATATCAACAACTTAAATTACTCTCTCCCCTTTAAAAAAAACTAAGGGGTCTATAAGAATCATCAAAAGTTCATTCAAGAATATCATTCGACGAACAATAGCTAGTCGAAGCTCCAATTGACAAATACTAGTCGAATCTCTACTCAATGAATACCCCAGTCAAAAATCTAGTCAACTGTCATCTCTGGTTGAACCTCAGTCGACCAGTTCCAAGGAAATCAATAGTAAGTAAGAGGAACATTATATGATTGTACAATAGATGATACAAAATGATAGGAAGTCCTTGAACATCTGGTGAAATTATTCCATGACCATCCTATTGACTCGAAATCTTTTCACCTATGATAAAAGCCAACAAATTATTGCAAGGCCTATTTACGTATACTATGATATAATAATAATAGGTGGGGTCCTCAATAATAAAACACATGAATGCTTATTTGCAATCATTTCCCTCAACATACATACATATCTGCATCAATGGTATTATGATAAAGGTTCAAAGTTATGATTCTTGGCATGATTGATGCATTTCAGTGATGGTTATTTCTCTTCATTGTTCAACTTATTAACATAATACTTATGAAACATGAAAGTTATATGGCCGACACTATTCATGATCATGGATGGAAAACAAATCATCTTCTAAGTTTATAAACTCAAGGCACATGAACCATAAGTTTGACATATACTTCCAATAAGGGAAGCATGGTTCAAATATTACACACATATAGAATTTTTTCGCATACGATGACCTTGCTATAAAGTTATGGTGTAATATGTCAAAAATTTTATTTTACAAGTCATATTGGTTCTATATGCAACAAAAGTTATGTTATGAAATGACATAAGTTCAAGTTTATGGGAAAAAGGTTTGAATTGGGTTTTGTTATAGCAAAATTTTGTAGGTTGGGCAATGGCCGACCCAACTACCAAGTGGCGACAACTAAGGGACACTATACCCAATGTCACCTCGATATAGGTCCCACACTTCAAGGGTGACTAGGTCACTCTAGAGAGGCGATCCCGATAACCTCCAGAGGATTGGGATGGATGGAAAGGAAGGAATAGAAGTATATGTTGGACAACTGAGAGGGGGGGGGTGAATCGGTTGTTACTGAGCTTAAACAATTATGCTTCTTTTAAAACTCTTTGCAGAGACACTGAATGATGATCACAATAATGCAGAGAAATAAACACAGGCACATTCAACATTAGTCACATATATGAGAAACACAGAGACAAATATTTTCCAAGGAAACCCATACAGGGTAAAAACCTCTTTTTCTTTATATGATAAATGATAATTA
>SNQJ01S0020051.1:113151-123663 GCA_010110895.2 Picea sitchensis
GCTGACGTGGTCTGCTGTCGTGAGTTGAATCAACGGTCTGGATCACATGTTGCTTTAACGGCTACGATCAAATCGCGAAATCGCATATCGCGATTTCAGAGTTTTCGATGTCAAGTGAATTGGACATTATAAAATCCCGATCCTCGATTCTCCGATGAAGAAAATAAACAGTCCATATCTCATGCTTTCTTTAACGGATGAGATCAAATCGCGAAATCGCATATCGCGATTTCAGAGTTTTCGTTGTAATTGTGCACGAGACTCGTGAAACTCCAATTCCCGATTCTCCGATGAAGCCTCTTCTCTTGTTCATGGGAACTTATCCTCCGTGCAACTTCCGCAGATCCGACGGCTGTCGGCAACTCTGCACCAAATCTAACGGCTCTCGCTGCGTGCACTCACTGCTTTCGATCATTCACCTCTCTGAACTTGTCTTCTGTTTGCCTGTCATCTTTAATGTTGTACTTGCCATCAATGACAAGCTTATGCTGCCTGTGCAACATGCCAACAATCTTTTGTACATTCTTCCTGTTAAACGTTTGCCAACAATATCCCCCTAAAGGTCAATGATGGAGGAGGAAAGTGTCTTTGATGACTCCTCTTCAGGTGGTTTAAAGTTGCTGAGTCTTTGGGTACTTGCAAAATTGATTGTACCTACTCGAGACACAAGAAAAGCCACACTTGCATATAGTATGTTAGGTGGACAAGCAAGTTAATCTCGATGTCCTTAATTTCAACAAAAATCAATGATATATATCAACATATAGGAGATAATAAGGCTACAAAATAAGTGCTAAAAGTATAATTGAACAAGCAAGAGAAAAGCTAGTGAAAACTAGCTTGACTCAACAATGATGAAGCAACACTTAAGCACAAAAGCAAGGCTGAAACAAAAATCTTAGTGCAATGATATGTATCAGCCTTATGGCTGTAACAAACTTATTATTACAACAAAATATTCAACCACTAAAACTTGCTCAAAACTTGCCAAAAGATGCGTTGTACTTAGTAGATTACGTGGGCATATTTTAGGCAATTTTCAACGGTTAAATTAGGAGTTATTGAAGAATTTGGTTAGGGTTTTCTGCAACACTAATGGTTGTAGGTTAAATTTGTAACAACAGTAAGAAATACTTGGAGAAATGAAACGCCCTAGTGGCTCAAACAAGCATTTATAACATAGTTTCGATTCCACGAGGAACAACTTCCAAATCACAAAATTTCATGTTTCCCAAAGAAACAATTTTATATCTCCAACGCAACAAGTGATGACTAGTGCCTTTAATGATTGGGTTAATTGAGTCAAGAAAAGAAAGAGCTAGAGGTACTACTCCTTGGGGGTGTAAGTCCTCTTACTCCCCAAGGCAAGTATCTCTAGCTAGGTTTTAGACTAAGAGGGTGTACACACTTATACTTCTCTTAGTAAACCCTTATTAAATCAAGAATACTTGAGCATAAAATTATGGAGGCTAAGGTGGGGGTGTATTCCCTTATACTTCCCACCTAGCTCTAGCAAAATAACCTTGACTTGAATAACAAATGATAGAACAAAGTAAAATCCTTACCAATTCAAGGAAAAATGCTAAGACAAACCATCACAATAGCAAAATAAGAGCCTTCCAAGGCTAGAAGATCTCTTCCACCAACCAATAACCATTAAAGTAGCCATACACAAGAGCACAAGAGAGAAAATAGCCAAAGATAGCAAAAATTTATACAAAGAAAGATAGCCAAAGATTCAAAATGAGATCTTATGATCTCTATTTATACAAAATGTCACTAACATAGTTTGTCCACATAATTTTAGGGTAAACCACAAGATTAGGGGTCAACAACCCTAATATTTCCCCTTTACACAAATAATATTAAACAATTCATCTTTAAATTCACTTTTACACAGAAGGAAACCCTAACTTAAGGTCACGTCACCCCTTTAGGGGACGTTTTGACACTAGGAGAAAATAGTTGGTGTTGGAGAAGCATCGTTAGGCCTCCAAAGGCCACATGTCAATCATTTAGGCCATATCCTCATGGTTAAGGCCTCATTCTCCTCAAAACTTCCACGTGTCAATGAGTGATAACTTCACCACCAAACCCTAGCCCTTCTATGTGATGTCATGCCTCTAAAGATGATGTTTTGCCTCTCCTAGTCAAAACGTTTGGAATGTGAGGGATAGGTCATGTCTTCTAGGCCTTAGAAGGTATTTCTCGCTCATCTAGAATGAGAGCCCTTGGCATCCAACTTGTGGGCTTCAAGCCCCATGGAAGCCCAAGCTAGGATTGTTCCTCCAAAACTGTCTACCAACTAGGTCCTGCAAAGACAAATAAACATGCCCTCCAAGGATATCAAGTCAAAATATCATGATGAGTAAATCAAATCAATAGATGAGCCACCTAATCATGTGCATCAAAGGTTACCCGGTCAAACAAGTAAGTTCTCAAAGACATTATGCGACTTTCCAAGCTTGGATATGGGAGGGTTGACGAGGTATCCTATTAGGTAGATCTTTCCTTAGGTCAATTAGTGTTTCCCAAGTGATCTCTCTCTAAGCCATGTGAAGTAGATGAAGTGATTAAGGGTCAAGACTCACTGGGCATGGGGTTCATGACATACAAGGGGTTGTAGTGTCTCATTCATGGGTTCCTTTGTAGAGGGTGTGTGGAACCTTCGTTTACAATGCACTTTTTTCCAAGCCCATCCTCTTGCCATTCTTTGTTTCTTTCATGTTTTAAAGGATGAGTTGAAGGCCACTGTCCTAGTGTAGCTTCTAGATAATGACAATGTCAATCACGAATACATTGTGGAAATTAAAAGACTGGCTCGCGATGAGACCCCCTTTCCTTTATCCATGCAACTGAGAGACATTACCCTGGCATGGTGACCAGATGATGGTAATGTCATACCACTAGATACCCATGACCATGATAGGTCATCTCGTGATGAGACCTCCTATCCTCCAACTAACCCCCTAAGCATTCATAATCATTTATTCTTGTGGGTCCCCCTTTTCTTACAAAGAAGTGTTTCATTTATTTCTTAGGGGATCCCTAGGTGAAGCATCTAGAAGGTTTATATATATGCTTTTATCTTTTTAACCAACAACAATCCCTTTGGCCGTTCAACCCCTTCTTCCCATAGAATGAGGGATAACCCCTCCTTGGGTCAATACACCCTAAAATCCAAAGAGATAAGGAAAAGGGGTGTTTTAGTGATGGAAAGTGGTAAGTATGGTTGGGAATAGTATGATGGCTCTTCAAGGGAGTTCCTAGTAGCAAACCCATTCCAGAGGAAAACCACTTACTAGGGCATAATGTCAACCACCAAGGTGAAATGAGACAAAAGGCATAATGTCCAAGTATATATCATGAAATCTAAATCAGTCTAAGATACAACATACTCAAAATTCCTCAAATATTGAAATGACACTCACCATAATACCTGACTTGTACCTCATGGAGCAAGGTCCATTGCCTTTCGGAAGCCAGCGGGTGTGGTGGATGTCATCCTGAAAATCCTGACCTCTGTGGTGGTGAGAAGGGTCTCCATCTGTGCAAGTGGACATTGTTTTTCATGTAGTCTCTCAACACTCCATATGTGCAACCTGTGGGACTTGAGACATAATCTCCTTAGTTATCCAACAAAATGGGCATCACATCTGGCTCCTACTTGGGGACATGTGCTCGTCGTAGAGTGCATGAGAACCACAACATATCTTGGTAGACCTGTTCCTGACAAAACTCAAACAAAATCATCAGAGCATCTAGGGTGGTGCTATCACCCTTCATCCATATACATAAAAAACCAAAAGTAAAAATTAATCTATAAATTACAAATTTGGCATTTTTCGAAAATTTCTAAACTAAGCATGAAATCAATATGCAAGTAGAGCAAAATGAAATGCACCTAAAATAATATGAGCAATCAAGATGCAAAAACAGGGAAATCAAGATGACCTACCTACTTACCCAGGGCCTTGAGGCCCTGAAGATCAGGTGATGGGTGATGTCAGGTGAAGTCATACAACCAATGCAACTAGTTGATCATCCTATCAAAGTATCTCCCCTTGTGCTTGATTATGTAAAACAAGAAAGATAAGTCAAGAACGTAATGATCATGAGCATAAATAGATATATAATCAATCATGAAATGAAACTCATGGAGATGGGTGGGAGGGAGGAAATCCTGCTAGAAAGAATATCCACAACTCTGATCATGCAAGGAATCCTACCTGAAGTGATAACCACAAGCTCGATCAATCCATCTATGAAGGGGGATACTATATGTAGACAAAGACTCATCTTCATCCTCCTGAACATGATTGTTACTTCCTAAATACTGAGCAGATATGAGAGTCTGAGAAGACCTAATGATTTCCCTGAGAGGAGAAAAGGAGGTAAGGGACATGCTCAGGTCTAGGAAGACAAAAGTGTGCCCTCTTTATCTTTGAATCCTTATAGAAGTCCTCAATATGAAAGTACTTCCTCTTTGTAGAGTAAGCCTCTGATTGCTCTGAGGTGGAGACGTCCTGGTATTCCTCGAATACTGAGGAAGAAAGAGGCTGAGAGTCCTTAAATAAATCTATAATCATGCCATCATCATGCTGCCAAACATATGAATCATATATGCATGAAAAGTAGTCATCTGAAGATGACAAATCAAACCCCTCTTCTTGAGGGCTACCCTCAATGTCGTAAATGGGGTCTCTATCGAAAATGAGATGATCAAAATACCACATGCATCTTCCAGTCTGTATGAAAGTGTCTATATTATCATCAACCATATGTAAAGGTTCTCTCATAAGACCATCAACAAAAGTGACCATCCCTTTGTCTTCATGTGCACGAGGAGTAAATGCATGGACATCTTTATCAATTGGAAGGGCAGATGTGATTGCTTCATTTTTGTCAAATGTATCATCCAGATCTTCTTGGTAACTTTCTTCATATATTTGTTCTTTGAGCACTTAATCATCATCAAGGCAATAAATAACTCTCTTATGTGATTCATCATTTCCTTAGCATATTTATTAGCAACCTTTTCCTTTTCCATGTGTAAAAATGTCATCTTCGAGTCATAACAAGTTCTGGATGAGGTTTCATCCCATAGTGCCATAATTCCATTGACCGAAAGGACACCTCAATGGAGTCACCAGGTGAAATAAAGTCTCACCAAAGGAGGGAAAGGGGGAAAGAGGGAAAGGTGGGTTTGTGGAAAGTGGATTCGTAAGGCACACTAAGGGATAGAGGTTTTAGGAGGGAAGCTTGCCAATGCGTCGTTAGGGTTCAGAAGAGGATTCAAAATCCTCCCCGAAAATGACGCCAAAATGTTATCGCACAAGTTTTAGGTTGGGCAATGCCCGACCCAATCACCAAGTTGTGACAACTAAGGGACACTATACCCATTGTCACCTCGATATAGGTCCCACGCTTCAAGGGTGACTAGGTCAATCTAGAGAGGCAATCCCAGCGATCTCGGGGGGATTGAGATGGTTGGAATGGAAGGAAGATAAGTATCCCCCTAAAGGTCAATGATAGAGGAGGAAAATGGATTTGATGACTTGTCTTCGTGTGGTTTAAAGTTGTCAAGTCTTTGGGTACCTACAAAAGTGATTGTTCCTGCCCAAGACACAAGAAAAGCCACACTTAATGCATATAGTATGTTAGTTGGATAAGAAAGTTAAGCTTGTTGTCCCTAATTGCATAAAAAATAAATGATACATATGAACATATAGGAGATAATAAGGCTGCAAAATAAGTGATAAAAGTATAATTGAATAAGCTAGAGACAAGCTAGTGAAAGCTAGCTTGACTCAACATTGATGAAGCAATGCTTAATCACAAAAGCAAGGCTGAAACAAAAAGATAGTTGCAATGATATTTACCAGCCTTATGGTTGTAACAAAGTTATTATTTCCGCAAGATATTCAACCACTAAAACTTGCTCAAAACTTGCCAAAAGATGAGTTGTACTTAGTAGATTATGTGGGCAGATTTTAGGCAATTTTCAACGGTTAAATTAGGAGTTATTGAAGAATTTTGTTAGGGTTATTGAAGAATTTGGTTAGGGTTTTCTGCAAACCTAATGGTTATAGGTTAAATTTGTAACAGCAGTAAGAATTACTTGGAGAAATGAAGTGCCCTAGTGGCTCAAGCAAGCATTTATAGCATAGATATGATTCCACTAGGAACAACTTCAAAATAAAAAAAAAATCATGTTTCCCAAAGCAACAATTTTATATCTCCAATGCAACAAGTGATGTCTAGTGCCTTTAATGATTGGGTTAATGGAGTCAAGAAAATAAAGAGCTAGAGGTAATACCTCCTTGGGGGTGTAAATCCTCTTACTCCCCAAGGCAAGTATCTCTAGCTAGGGTTTAGACTAAGAGAGTGTATGCACTTATAATTCTCTTAGTAAACCCTTATTAAATCAAGAATACTTAAGCATAAAATGATGGAGGCTAAGGTGGGGGTGTATTCCCTTATACTTCCCACCTAGTTCTAGCAAAATAACCTTGACTTGAATAACAAATGATACCACTAAGTAAAATCCTTACCAATTCAAGGAAAAATGCTAAGACAAACCACCATAATAGAAAAAGAAGAGCCTTCCAAGGCTAGCACATTACTTCCACCAACCAATAACCAAGAAAGTAACCATACACAAGAGCACAAGAGAGAAAATAGCCAAAGATAACAACAATTTCAGTCCAAGGCCTCTCCAAATGGGAGAGATATGATTCAAAATGAGATCTTATGATCTCTATTTATACAAAATGTCACTAACATAGTTTGTCCACATAATTTTAGGGTAAACCACAAGATTAGGGGTCAACAACCCTAATCTTTCCCCTTTACACAAATAATATTAAAAAATTCATCTTTAAACTCACTTTTACACAAAAGGAAACCCTAACTTAAGGTGACATCACCCCTTTAAGGGACATTTTGACACTAGAAGCAAATAGTTGGTGTTCGATTAGCATCGTTAGGCCTCCAAAGGCCACATGTCAATGATCTAGGCCATCTCCTCATGGTCAAGGCCTCATTCTCCTCAAAATTTCCATGTGTCAATGAGTGATAACTTCACCACCAAACCCTATCCCTTGTAGGTGACGTCGTGCCTCTAAAGATCATGTTTTGCCTCTCCTAGGAAAAAGGTTTGGCATGTGAGGGCTTGGTCATGTAATACCCAAAAACCGAGCCCTTGCTGAATTGTAATTATGTTTATAGGCTAGTGATCCAAGTATTTATAAGTTGGGAGGCTTATGTGTTTATTAGGCTGGAGAGCCTAGATGTTGAAGGCCAGGGAGCCTGATTTTTGTATATGTAAATACTCACATCATTAATATAATTACATCTCCGCGTGTAGATCGACCACGAAGAAAGAGTTATGTGGGACTAAGCTCCACTAGGAAGGGAGAGGGAAGGGGCTTAGAGGCTAACAAAAAGGGGCTAAGCTTGAGGGCTTAACCAAAGGGAATATTATAATGTATTTTCCTAAAAGATCAAGGCTTGGGAAATAAACCATGTTATCCTAAGTTCCTTTGGGGAGAGGAACGAACTCCATGTGGAGGGGAACGAGCTCCCAAGAGAGCCAAGTGTCAACCTGGGCACATGAGATTTATGTGGGAAAATCCATCGTTGTGGGAGTTCACTCACCATTCTTTCCAGGCTCCCCACTCACATAGGCGTTGATACTGAGCATTCACATAGCCATTTCCTCCTTCGTTGACCACTGCAACCTTTGAAACCTGCAAACCCGTGAAGATAACCCATTTTTCCTGTGAGGCACAACACGATTGCACCGTACTTGAGCCATATCTCACCCCTAGCCATTTTGTTGTAAATGCCCACGTTTTCCTCTGGACTAGTGTGGCTTGTTGTCATTACCAGAGCCCATACCCGATTTTGTTGTTGTTATTAACCGTTTGACTTAGGAGCTGGACAGAAGAAGCAGGTTCTCGAGCCTATGGTTTTGAAGAGGTGGGTTGTTAGGCCCGTGGATTGAAGAAGCAGGTTGTCAGGCCTGTGAGAAACTCTCTCCATGTGAGAGATATTGTTGGGAAGTGATTTCTCCTGGAGAGAGTCCAACATCAACAACAGAGCAATGAGAATTCCTGATCTCGCCTATTCCTGAAGCCTTGGAAGGGAAGTGGAGTAGCCGATGGACTCTGGAACAGTGAAGGTGTATATTCTCGGGGTGGGACATGCATGTGGGGAATGAGAGTCTGTGAGCGTTGGGCGTAAGTAGGCTCCTTGGAGGGAATATTTCCTGTTGGATTGTGCAACTTTCCATAGTCTTAGCCTAGCCTAGGATTTCCTTAACTTGGGTGGAGTTTAGTCCCAGCTTGGGGGTGACCTACTGCTGATAGCTTGGAGCAGCGTGGTCTAAGGATGGGAGGTTCATGGAAGTTCTGCAAGCAGTCGATGGATTTCATGAAAAGATAAGTATCAATTCTATGTTAATTTTACAATTTGTGTTTAAGTACATGTCTGAATTTTATCAGAATTGCCTGTGTTTATTGCATGTATGTGTTTACTTTCATTTCCGCATGAATCTGTGTATGAGAATAATGTTTATATTTGTTAAATTTTCATTATATATATATATATTTGAGTTTGAACAAAGTAGATATTTTCGGTAGCATGCCCCGCCTCTGTGATGGTTGGGTATGTTACAATATGGTATCAAAGCCCATTTTTCGACAGTGAGACTGAATTGGGTCGTATAAGTGGTTTTTGAAGCAAAATTTTCAGAGAATTAAAATTACAAAGTGTCAGGAGGGTATTGAGGGAACACCTTGGTTGTGTTCAGAAGCTTTGGAGGTATAACAATTTGATAAACCACGACAACCATGGTATTGAGCCACAAAGTTTAAATTTGGGTCGTTGGATATGTTCAGAAGAAGTTAGATCCCTCACAATCGTCAGATCTGGAGAAGGTGCACGACAATTAACCGTCAAATTCCTTAGGACTTCGTTACTTCAGTGATTTTTTAAGTTTTTTTTGAGAAAGGAGCCGAAGCACCGAAGTCCTAAAGTGACTCTCAACCGTAGATCATTCGGGAGAAGGCAAACCATTGGATTTCCCCAAGTGGTTCGGCGGTTCGGTGTTTTGGGAAATCAGTTTGAGATTGCACGGAGTAGATTTTCTCCGAAGTCCCAAAGTCCAGAACCAATTCGGATCATCTGTTATCGGAACTACGTGTCTGTAGATCAATCAATTCGATATTACGATGTTCGAGAGTTTTAAAGTGTGCAAAGGAGAAGAGATATTTCGAAGGGCTGAAGTCACCATACGCTGGAGTGACATGGACCTGATCGGGAGTTTGAAAGTCAGAAGTTCAACAGTTTTGAGAATGCGCCGATGATAATAAATCACCGAAGTCCCGAAACCACAGAAAGCAATTGTTCGACAATCGACAATTCAACAGATTTGAAAATGTGTCGATGAGAAGAAATCGTCGAAGTCCCGAAGCTATGGGAAGTAATTGTTCGACAGTTGACAGTTCAAGAGTTTTGAAAATGTGTAGATGAGAAGAGATCTTCCGAAGTTCAGAAATCATGGAACATCGAGGTGACGTGGCCCTGATCGACAGTTCGACAGTTTTGAAAAAGTGTCGATGAGAAGAAATTGTCGAAGTCCCAAAGCATTGAATAGGACGTGGCATGATGACATCACCTAGGGTGATGTGGACCTAACCTAAGTCTTCCATGTGTCACCTATTTTTGTACTTTTGATAGGCCATTAGTACCTATTGGGACTTGACACGTGTCACTCAACAGTGGGGCCATGTGTCACCACCTTGATTGATGAGAGTTGTACTATGTGGACTCCGAGAGGTTAAGAAGTTCGGGCATTTGACGTTTGGGGGGAAACTGTTAGAATAAATTCCGGATCTCTGAAGTCTCAGAGTCTTGAAGTGTCGAAGTTCCGAAGTCACGAAGCACCATAGTGACGTGGATTGATGACGTCACTTGGGGTGACGTGGGCACACGATATGCGTACCACGTTCCATTGTGTTTTGTGCTTTTAAAAGACTAATTTTTCCAGTTAGAACTTGACACATGTCACCCCTCATATTGGGCCATGTGTCACCTCTATTTTTCTGAGACGTAACATGCCGAGTGCATCATACTAAGTGAGCCCCATGATTTCAGGGGTTCAACGTTCGAGAGAAATAAGGCATGAAGTAGCAGAACTCCCGAAGCCCAGAGTTTCGCATTAAATCTCAGTCGTTGGATGTTGGGAACTCATGGACCATTGATCCACCATCCTTCGGGAGTTCACTAATTCGATGCTCTGGGGGATTTGAAAGTTTGGAGTTGTGAAAAACTTCGAAGCTCCGAAGAGGCAGTTGTTCAGAAGTTTGCCACTTCGACGTTTAGAGGAAATGGAGTGAGGTGAAAGGAAAACCTCTGAAGCCCGAAGTTCTGGAGCCCTGGAGGCCCGAAGCACAGGATAAGTGCCTATATATTAGTGTTGGGTCACAACCTGTGGTCACATGAGAT
>SNQJ01S0020051.1:123696-135982 GCA_010110895.2 Picea sitchensis
TTTTGAAAACAGAGAAGGGCTTAGAGAAGGAGCTTGTGTTTTTTTTTTTAATTTGTACAGACCTACACCTAACAAAGTAAGGAAGGCCTATAAACCTGAAGAAGGGATCCAAAACGGATCCAAGAGCCAATTCAACTCTGAGTTGGAAGAATCCATGTACAAGGATTGCATCATTAAAAATACAATTGTTCAAGTATCCATAAATTCTTGGTCAAAACTCAGAATTGAGCATGGAAATAGGATTGGAAAGGTCTTGAACAATAGAAGATAATTGTTCACTCATAAATTGGATCTGAGCAGTCAATTTCTCAGGAAATCAATAGAAAGGAAGTATGATATATATTAATGAATCAGAATGGTTGATGTTTTCATGGAATTAGCGAGAACAATTAGCTTGACAAAGTTCAGTTTGTTGCACATTTTTGCAGAATTAATAGATGTCAGATTAGATTCAACATAGAGTGCAGAGTGATGAAGGATACACATATAGTCTATAGTCAAGAAGATGAAATCAAAGGGATGAATGTCCAGTTGGGTATGGAAGGAACCAACTCCAATGGACATGGAGGAGGAAAGGAGGAAGACATAAATATGTCCGAGACCATCATAAAATTGCAGACAGATGTCGAGAGCCACAAGGCTGATAATGAGAGGCTTATGAAAGCCAAGGAACAACAGGAAGACTTGAATATGAAGTTAATGAAAATCCTGGACAAAATTGAAAAGAAGTTGGATAAGGAGAATGGCTCTAGCAAAGTAGGAAGACACGGGACCCCTGAGGGAAAATTAAGATCAAGGAGTGATCACAGACATCACCATCACTCCCAAAGGAATTCCAACAGGAGAACACACAACAACTCAAGTCCATCCCATGTCATGAATCATAGGAGGTATGTGGTGGATGAATTGAAAGGAGAAATAAATAACATCAAACCTCCTACTTTTGATGGAGAGCACAAGAAAGATGAAGATGTCGAGACATGGTTGTTGGGCATGAGAAAATATTTCCAACTGCATAATTATTCTTCTCATGCAGAAGGAAGAATTGTTATCTACCAGCTGAAAGGAAAGGCATCCATGTGGTGGGATCAACTTGTGCAAGTACAACACATTAGAGAGAATAATGTTACATGGAAGGAATTCAAGAAGCATTTTGAGAAGAAATACCTGACCAAGAGGTATTATGACAAAAAGATGAAAGAGTTCTTTGAACTCAAACTGGGCAGCATGACCATTGATGAGTATGAAAGGATATTTTTAGAACTGTTGAATTATGTTTCCTTAATCAAGGATTAGACAATTAAGATCCAGAGATACCTGAGTGGGTTGCCATCTTTCATCAGTGACAAGATTCAATATGATGATCCCAAGAATTTGGAGGAAACCATAAGGAGAGCCAAGTAATTATATGAGAAACACAAGGGAAAGCCTACTTTCCAAAGAGCTTGGGAAGAGAAGAAGAAGTTTAAGAGGGAACAAAGGCAGAAGGGGAACAAGCCATCATTTTTTAGAAATAATCCTCAAGGACAACCATATTTTAGAGAGCACATAATGGCCGAGGTAGGTGGACAAAGGCCATGGAAAACACCCATTCAATGTTGGGGTTGTAAATGAGACCATAAGTATAGAGATTGTCCTCACAAAAGTGACAAAGTGAGAGTTGTCCACAATGTACAACAAGAAAAAATAATGGAGGACATGGGCATAAGTGTACCAAGGATCTATGCAACCCTAGACAACAAGCAAGTTGAGTTTCAATGACACATGATTGAAGTAGAAGGTATGATCAATAACCATGCCTTTACTATCTTAATAGATTCATGAGCTATCCATATCTATATAGATCCTAAGGTAGTGGAAAGATTGCATTTGCCAAGAAGCAAGAAAGGGAAATCTTGGCTAGTGCAACTGGCTAGAAGAACCAAGAGAAAAGTTGTTGAGATGGTTAAATCATATCCAGTGGACATGAATGGGATAAGTATCAAGGTGGATTTGAAGATCCTGCCCTTGGGTTCATATTGCTAGCACTAGAATTCACCTTTAGATTGCATTGAAGGTAAGCCTAGTACCCATCAGTTTATATGTCATAGGTAATTGAGTTTTGAGTGGTCAAATGGATAAAACTCAATAATAATAGTGTTCTAACTCAAAAATTTGGACTAGCATGCACCAACCATTGAGGTCTTGAATCAACTTCAGTCAGTAAGTTGGAGTAAGGGGGAATAGGAGGAAGATTTAGTGAGAAAGGTGTAGAGGTCCGCTATGAACATCATATTTTCCTACAGCCTAAGGAGGAAAAACTTAAACACAAGGTCCTCTTGGATTCAAATTTCAAGGAAGTTGAAAGAAATCATAACAATACTATAATCAAACATTTATCATAATACAATTACAACAATCCATGTGAATCAATCAAACATGAACTCTCTCAGTGTCAGAGGCAAATAAGATGGAGTAAGAAAGATGACTTAGATTAACCAAGATGTCTCAAAAACAAATACATAACCATAGAACCAATTGTTCTCAATCAAAATATTACAATAGTAGGGAGCCTAGCTCAACCATTCAACCATAACAAAATATTGAAACTAAGTATGTATACTCAAAACTGCTGCAACTACTAGGAGCGTGATCGGGCCCCTGCATTCAAAGCTTCTAGTCGGTGCCCGCTCTGTCAGACTGTGCAACCTTCTCATGTCAGATGCGAGACAGGCACAATTATGCGTTTTACAGGAAAATCCATCTAGGAGGAAGCTTCGGGTGGACAGTCTGCCTTCATGGCTGCTCTCTGCAACACTTTCCATTTATGGGGTGAGACGAGGTCTCAAATGCCGCCCCTATCTTCAGTAACTTCCTTCATTGGGATCAGGACGAGGCCTGACACCCATGAATGCTTCCAGGAGGTGCCCATGACTTCTTCAAGTCAATCCTGACGCCTCGAGGCTCTGGAAATATTCCCCTGTGACCAATACGGGCGTTGTAGGTGCTAAACTCCTTCTTCATCACCCCTTCATGCTTGTGACCTTGGGCTGTAACCTAGCGCTTATCCCATATGACGCTTTGAGATTTCGCCCTTTGGATATTTTCACAACACCAGACCACAGAATTCTCGATGCCCGCTTTGACAAAATCTCTAAGCAATGGGCGCTAGTTTCTTTTCCCAGGCACACCCCCCATATGACCTCAGGCTGTGACCCATGGGTCCACCTCTGAGCGCTTCAGAACTTAGGGTTTCAGCCACTTCGACACGTCGGGCTTTACACATCTCTCATTTTAAATTTCCCAAAGTGACTTTCTCTGCAACTCGGATCTGACGCCATGCATCCCTCTAGATGGGACGACTGTTGCTCACTTTGGGTTTTGGGAATTCAGACCTTTGATGAACAACTTTAACAATATTTCGAACTCCCAATTCCCGCGATAATTTTCCACAGTTGATCTCTCCCGATGAGATCTATGATCCAGATTTAACCTTTTCTCAACCTTGGGAATTCAGACCTTTTGCTATGGCGCTATACTTCACGTACATTCAGATTTCGAACACCCGTGAGCCGCCAATCTGAACTCCACATGGAATCCCAACCATTGGAAGCTAAACTCGTCTGTTTGCTTGATTCGAGTCTGAAATGGGTCGCTCTGAAAAGGTGCGCTTTGAAATCAAGACTGATACCCGCGCAAGAAAAGGATTGGTACGACCCTTAGACAACTTTATGTGATAACATTTGGCTCCACATGGGATGGTATGCTCCCTTGTGAGCTGCCGAGAACACGTAGTTCCAGTGCCTTAGTTGTTGGGCTATGGAGTCTAGCTCAAAAATTTCGCCGAAGAAAACAGGGAAATATGTACACTACTCTACTTATAAAAAGAAAGCAAACACACATGCTCCGAAAGGAGCTTATTTATGTATAAACCTAAGCTAACTGATTTTTACAAAGTGCTAGGTGAAATCGAACTTCCATCATAGCCACCGAGACTGTCTGTTGATATAATTCTTTTCTTCACTGCAGATGATCCACAAAAGGTTAGGGAAGTATGACAACATAATGAAAACATGGATTGGAACATTGACTATACCCCCAAGTGATGATAATATGAAAAATTTTGCAAGCTCCTACGCTTTGGGAAAACACAGCTCCATATATAACCCCACAAGGTCACAATATTCATAATCAGGCATGCTCAGCTGGTTAGAAATTACCTCATTTCTTTCATTATTGATCACCTGTCATTTGATGTTCTCAGAGTGTACAGGTGGGTGGAGGACTGATATAGGTTGGCTAATCCCAGGTGATACCTGCTTGTTTACGGGTTCTGGACAAGAGATGAACTGCCCATTTAACTCCTCCTTTTCTCCTTCATGGCTCTCCCAAGGATCCGATTCATAATCATCATAAATGGGAACCATGGAAAATCTCTGCTCTTCGTCGTCTTCACTGGGATATCCATCAAAAGTTGTTTTTTATTGGTCAGTATCTGACATCACTTCTTCATCATAAGCAGGGCTTCCAAGAACATTTGCTTCAAGGACCGAAATATCCTCTTCATTTTCTTTGTAAGAGTGGCAAGCAAAATCTCCCTCCAATTCGTCTATTCTTGTAGAATGTGATTTTAACAGATTTATCAACTCCTCCGAGGTATAACCCTCATCCTCACATCTTTCATAAGAATAATTTATATCTTGAACACAGTCTTTATATTCCTCACAACAACTATGACAAATTAACTCAGAGGAATAAAACTTTTGATAATGCCTATTGAAATCCGCATGAAACTGCTCCATGGAGGAGATGCTAGCAAGGGGTAAGGTGTGGTACAACGTGCGAGCATATCCTGCTAACGAGATCATGAACATCTTTAATAATACATCCTCATGATGTATTTCCCATTGATGCATGAGTTCATGAAACTCAAGGAGATGCTGAGCAAGGTTGTCCTCTTTACGCTCTCTAAATATGGACAAATAATCACCCCATTCCTTTGGAGTAGGAACAACATTAGGAAAAACAAGAACATAGGAGAAATTAAAAGGAGCATACCTCCGAGCCAAGATTCTTTCCATTTTGAACCAGTGGAGTCACCAATCGATCATTTAATCATGGAGTCACCAGGTGAATGATATGCGGTCTGAATGTGTCTGGTCTTTGTTCACCATCAAAGACCACATCTGATCGTTGTCAATCTCCCAAGGAACTTTTAAGATGAGAAAGTGGCTACTAAAAGCCTTCTCGAAAAAGTTATCTGGTTCAGTTCAAGTGTGCTAGAGGCAACCACAACCGAAATAGTGGAGTCGACACATTGGAGTCGCCAAGTGCAAGTTGCAATCTTCGATGTACTAAGTTCTAATGCACCTTCAGAACCAGTAAGCTTTGTTGTTCTATCCCAGGTAAATGTCCACGGAAACGATGCCAAAAATGTTAGCACTAGAATTCACCTTCAGATTGCATTGAAGGTAAGCCCAATACCCATCAGTTTATATGTCACAGGTAATTGAGTTTTGAGTGGTCAAATGGATAAAAATCAATAATAATAGCGTTCTAACTCAGAAATCTAGACTAGCATGCACCAACCATTGAGGTCTTGAATCAACTTCAGTCAGTGAGTTGGAGTAAGGTTGAATAGGAGGAAGATTTAGTGAGAAAGGTGTAGAGGTCCGCTATGATCATCAGATTTTCCAGTAGCCTAAGGAGGAAAAACTTAAACACAAGGTCCTCTTGGATTCAAATTTCAAGGAAGCCGAAAGAAATCATAACAATATTATAATCAAACATTTTTCATAATACAGTTACAACAATCCATGTGAATCAATCAAACATGAACTCTCTCAGTATCAGAGGCAAATGAGATGGAGTAAGAAAGTTGACTTAGATTAACCAAGATGTCTAAAAAACAAATACATAACCAGAGAACCAATTGTTCTCAATCAAAATATTACAATAGCAGGGATCCTAACTCAACCATTCGACCATAACAAAATATCAAAACTGAGTATATATACTTAGAACTATTGCAACTACCAGGAGCGTGATCGGGCCCATACATTCAAAGCTTCCAGTCGAAGCCCGCTCTGTCATACTATACAGGCCTTCTCATGTCAGACACGAGACAGGCACAATTATGCATTTTACAGGAAAATTCATCCAGGAGCAAGCTTCGGGTGGACAGTCCACCTTCATGGATGCTCTCTGCAACACTTTCCATTTATGGGGTGAAACGAGGTCTCAACTGCCACCCCTATCTTCAATAACTTCCTTCATTGGGATCAGGATGAGGCCTGACACCCATGAATGCTTCCAGGGGGTGCCCACGACTTCTTCAAGTCAATCCTGACGCCTCGAGGCTCTGGAAATCTTCCCATGTGACCAATACGGGCGCTATAGGCGCTAAGATCCTTCTTCATCACCCTTTCATGCTTCTAACCTTGGGCTATGACCTGGCACTTTTCCAATATGACGCTTCAGTATTTCACCCTTTGGATATTTTCACAACACCAGACCACATAATTCTCGATGCCCGCTTTGACAAAATCTCTAAGAAATGGGTGCTAGTTTCTTTTCCCAGGCACACCCCCAATTGACCTCGGGCCGTGACCCAAGGCTCCACCTCTAAGTGATTCAGAACTTTGGGCTTCGACCACTTCGGCCACTTCGAGCTTTATGCATCTCTCATTTCAAATTTCCTGAAGTGACTTTCTCTGCAACTCGGATCTGGCGCCACGCGTCTTTCTGGATCGGACGACTCCTGCTCACTTTCGATTTCGGGACTTCGGACCTTTGACAAACAACTTTAAACATATTTTGAACTCTCAATTCCCACGATAATTTTCCACCGTCAATATCTCCTGATGATATCTATGGTCCATATTTAACCTTTGCTCGACCTTGGGACTTCAGACCTTTTGCTATGGCGCTATAATTCGCACATTTTTGAATTCCGAACACCCACGAACCGTCAATCTGAACTCTAAATGGAATCCCAGCAGTTGGAAGTTGAAATCACATGTTTGCTTGATTCGAGTCTGGAATGGGTCGCTTTGAAATTGAGACTGATACCTGTGCAAGAAAAGGATTGGGTCTCCCTATGACCCTTAGACAACTTTATGTGATAACACATATGACAGTTTATATGGTATGGATTGGTTGGAGCAACACCATGTTGTCTTAGAGTGTCATAAGAAGGCATTCAATTGCCTGAATGAGGAAGGGAACCCAAGAACAATCCAAGGATTTCCTAGGGAAGTTACTTTGCGAGAGATCTCAACAATGCAGCTAAAGAAGTGTTACAGGAAGGGATGCCAAATATTTGCAGCTCATATGGAGGAAACTCCTAAGGATAAGGTGCTAAATCTGGAGGATTACTCAGTCCTAAAAGATTTTGAGGATCTGTTTAAGGAGATACCAAGACTGCCCCCAAAGAGAGATATTGATTTCTCTATAAACTTAATGCCTGGAGCAGCTCCAGTATGAAAGACTCCCTACAGAATGAGTACACCAGAGTTGAAGGAACTGCAAATGCAGCTTGAAGAACTTCTGAAGAAGTGGTATATATGACCAAGTGTGTCACCTTGGGGTGACCCAGTCTTATTTGTGAAGAATAAAGATGGGACATTGAGATTGTGCATCGACTTCAGACAATTGAACAAAGTGACTATATAGAACAAGTATCCTTTGCCAAGGATCAATGATCTCTTTGATCAGTTAAAGGATGCAAGGATATTTTCAAAGATTGATCTCAGATCTGGTTACCATCAGGTAAGGATCAGAGATGAAGACATCAACAAGACTGCCTTCAGGACAAGGTATGGTCATTACGAGTTCACAGTGGTTCCATTTGGGTTATCAAATGTACCAACTGTTTTCATGTGCTTAATGAATGGTGTTTTCCGGGAATACTTAGACAAGTTTGTCATTGTCATTTTGGATGACATACTTCTATATTCCAAGTCAGAAGAAGAACATGAGCATCATTTGTGGATGGTGTTACAAGTGTTAAGAGAGCACCATTTGTATGCCAAACTGAGCAAGTGCTCATTTTATCAAAACCGAATTCACTATTTGGCACATATCATATCCGAAGAAGGGATAGCAGTGGACCCCAAAAATATTGAGGCCATTAAAAGGTGGACAACACCTAAGAATGTGATAAAATTCAGATCCTTCATGGGTCTAGCTGGCTACTACAAAAGATTCATTGCAGGGTTTTCGAGAAATGCTCCCCCAATCACTTCCTTGCAAAGGAAGGGGGTGAAGTTTTAATGGACAACAAAATGTGAAAAGAGCTTCCAGTGGTTGAAGCAGTTGTTAACCAACAGTCCAATTCTGAGGATTGTTGATCCGAATGAATATTTTGTGGTTTGCACAGATGCATGCAAAGAAGGACTTGGTTGAGTCCTCAATCATAATGGGTTTGTGATATGTTTTGAATCCAGAAAATTGAAGAGCATGAAAGGATCTATGCCACTCACGATTTGGATTTGGAAGTCATAGTACATGCCTTAAAGAAATGGAGATACTACCTCATGGGAAAGAGGTTTGAGCTGAGGACAGACCATAATGGTTTGAAGTATTTGTTTGATTTGCCAACTTTGAATGCTAGGTAGAGCAGATGGTTGGAATGCCTCTATGAGTATGACTTTGATATCAAGCACATCAAAGGGAAGGAGAACAAAGTGGCTAATGCACTCAGTAGGAGAGTGCATGAACTGCATGCTACAACCATTAGCATGTATCAAACTGATCTTAAAGGCAGAATTTCTGAGGCTGCAAAAGTAGATTTGTAGTACATGGAGTTGGTAACAAAATTAGAGCAAGGTAAAATGAAAAAGAAGGTTGAAGATTATGAATTGGGAAATGATGGAATTCTCTTGTACATGAACATAATTTATGTACCCAATTCTCATGAATTGAGGAGTACAATTTTGAAAGAGATGCATAACGTGCCTTATGTTGGACACCCATGATATCAGAAAACAGTTGCAGCAGTCAAGAGCCAATATTATTGGCCAGGCATGAATAAGGAAATTGTTGAGTACATTGCTAAATGTCTAGAGTGTCAAAAAGTCAAGGTTGAGCATAGACACCCAACTGAGTTTCTACAACCATTGCCCATTCCTGAGTGGAAGTGGGAATTGGTGAAAATGGATTTCATCGCCAAATTGCCCAAAACAAGCAAGCAACTTGATGCTATCATGGTGGTGGTGGACAAGCTTACCAAAGCTACCCATTTCATTCCTATGATGGTTACTCACAAGGAAACCAATGTTGTTGATATTTATATGAGGGAAGTAGCATGGTTGCATGGAATACCCAATACAATTGTGTCTAATAGAGACCCAAAGTTTACCTCAAAGTTCTGGAGGGGATTATTCAAAGGGTTCGTAACAAATTTGAACTTCAACATAGCTTATCATCCCAAGTCTAATGGGCAAACAGAAAGGGTGAACCAAGTGATAGAGGAAATGCTAAGGATGTATGTGATGGACAAACCATCTAAATGGGAAGATGATCTACACTTGGTAGAATTTTCCTACAACAATGGGTACCAAGCATAACTGAAGATGAGCCCATAAGCTGGGACAACCCAGCTGATAGAGCAGTCATTGGGGAAGAATTGCTCAAGGAAATGGAAGAGAAAATGTTGAAGATAAAACATAATTTAAAGGTTGCCCAAGACAGGCATAAAAGCTATGCCGACAAGGGTAAAACTCACAGGGAATTTAAAGTGGGCGATCATGTTTTCTTGAAGGTGAAGGCCAACAAAAGTTATGTGAAGTTGGGAAACTGTTCCAAGTTGGCAGTCAGATATTGTGGGCCGTTTGAAATCCTAGAGAGGATTGGACCAGTAGCTTATATGATTTCATTTCCTGCATCTGTTACACATTATTTTCATCACCCTTATGACCATTAATTATGTACACCTATCCTTTGACTTTAGAAGGATCAATTGCCTTAATCCCTTGAGAAGAATGAAGATGAACTTTTCTAGACAAATGAAATTATCTTTTCCTTTGTAAAAAAACCCTGTAAAGAAGGATCGTCGCACCATGCTCAGTGTTAAGGGTGTGACGATCTAGGATCGACGCAGGCTGCACCACAATGGCCTGTGACATTGTCGCAGTTTTCTCAGTGTTAAGGTTGCGACAATGATCCGTACGAAGAAAAAGAGAAGCTTCTCGATGCTTCTAGGATAGAAGCTTCGAGGGTGAGGTGGCCTCCGATTGGTTTGGATCTGAGTTGCATCCCTGATCTCATGGGATCATCTTAACCTCCTCACCTTATCCTTTTCATCTTATAAAAGGAGGGAGTTCTCATGGGGAAAGCTAGCTAGCTTGGAGTTAAGCCTTTTTTGTGTCGGCTTGGAGAATAGATTTTTAGAAGGGCTTATGATAGGCTTCTAATTTATGTTATGAAGATATATTGTTAGTATCTTCAAACTTACAGTCTCAAAACTCGTTGGAGCATAAGTGTGTGGGAAGCAAGGAATTGTTGGAAGGGACCTGACAACATCAAGGCATCTTGTTATATCTTTCTTCCACATTCTTTAATACAGATATACTGTTTCTTTCCTATATGAACATTATTTGTCCATATTGTATGATTCCTTGATCACATACATAGTTTCATATCGAATAAACTATGTTATTCTTGTCTTCGTTGGCTTGTGTTTCTTTGTAGATACTTCTCCATAAGCCTTACAATGGAGCTGGGATCACATTGGAAAGATCAGGTCTACGACATTTAAAAGGTATGTTTTGGATCCTCTTCTTATTTGGTAAATGAAATCTAAGGAAAGTTTAGTATATTGTCTTGTTTTGTTCTAGTTTTGGGGTGAAACTAGGGAGATATGTTTGTGTCGGCACTTATCGGTTTGTCCGATAACAAAATTGGTGACCATATTGGGGATCATATTGTTTTCCTAGTAGTCTTGATTTCTTGGTTTGATTGCCTAGGTTCTATTTTATGAGTCATTGGGAGATCCAGTATGACTCTCTGACTGTTGAATTGACAGAAAAGACTTTATCATTTTTAAAAATTTTCCATTTTTTAGGTGTTCGACGCACCCTGCTTTGAGACACAGTGCGACATCATCGCACTGTAATGTTCTTTGGCCTGCGTCAATCCGGGAATGTCGCACTGTGTTGGATTGTAGCCTGTGACGATCTTTTGGGAAATTGATTTTTGATAGTTTTTCCTTGCCCAGATCTGAGATAAGTGTTTGGGGTGATTTGTTAGGTCTGATTATAGTCTGCTTGACAACGTTTGAATCTGATTTTAGCCATATTTGCTTTGTTTTAGCTTGTTTTCTTTTGAAAGATTTGATCTCTTGCTTTGAGTGTATTTCAGTTACAAAGCATTGTTTTTCTTTAGAATTGTTTAGTAAAGCACTTCTTTTTCTGAATAGTTCATTTTAAAAGAAAAAAAATAGTTTGTGTTGCTTTTTTTTTAAAGAAGTTCGCTATTGATTTTAGCTATATTTGAAATAAAAAGATTTAATTTCTTGCTTTGCATTAGATTGGGGGCATCTTTGCATTTGAAGTAGCGAAATTGCATGGTTTTTGGCATTTTTAGTGTACAGTCTCTTTGGCTCATTTCTTGAGGATCTTGGTATTGATGAGTTTAATAAAATTTTGGGACATTGTGCATCTGGGAATGATAAACGTTCTCTCCTTCTCGTAATATATCTTTCATCGAAGTGAAATATTTGCATCTTCATTTCTTTGCATAAGTTTAGAGTTGATCAAAACATCATTTAGTCCACTCCATTTTCCTCTTGAGTAACAACAACTTATTAAAATTTACACGTTAATTAAAATCTACCTAGAAACTTTTATATCTAGGGCTCTTTGCAACCTACATTAGATTAGTTGTAGGATTTTGGAATAGGTGTGAAAGATAACTTTCCAAAGATGTAAACAAACATAGAATCTTGAGTTAGAGAGCGGTGAAATCCATTTACTACATTTTGTCCTGGGAAGCCCTTCTCACACAAAGGTCAATCACGAGGTCACATTAAGGCCAACAGAGTTACTAACCTTGCTTTGTTGGTCTTGGTGTTGTGGCTGCACGTATTATTGGGGGTCACTTGAGAAAACAACCCCATGTGGGCCTTCTCAAGTCAATTTCGAGCTTAGTTACCCTGTCCTTGCTGTTGGGACTCAGAAATGTCGTATTTTCATCCACCTTTCCCTTCACTATTCCTTACATTTCATCGCCCCATTAAACCTTCGTCATACCATTTTCATAAATACATTTGGATTCCATATTATTATTTTCCACTTTATTCATTTTA